>CAJVPT010003382.1:0-15384 GCA_910592055.1 Acaulospora colombiana
TTCTATTCTGTTGTTACTTTTGCATCTAATTCATCTCTGATTTCTAAAGCTATGATAACTTGGCAAAGTAGAAGTAGAGTCTGTTGATTTATTATCTGATTGTGTATCTAGTGTTGATTCATTATCTACTTCTATGCTTCTGGACCTAAATCTTATATTTCTATTTTCATTTTTAGGATTTTGTCTTTCTGTTTTAGAAGTATGCTTGATACTTCAAGAGAGACAATATCCCTGCAAGAAGATATGTTATTTATATGCCTTATCTCTTTCTTCTTTCATTTTGAAGCAGACTACTGTGAAGTTATGCTTCTTGAGTGTATAGGGATTTTTGAATATATAGTATGCCTTAGCTTGAGTACCATTTAATGCTCTGGCTATCAGGCTAGTGTAGGTTTTGTCAGTATCCAGAAGTCTTGCTGAGTTATTATTTCTCTCAATTAATATCTGATTGATTTTATTGTTGCTAAGCTTAAATTTAAAAAATATAGTTCTAGACATTTCTGTACTGATTGGGGTCATTTAGATTTCTTTAGAATTTAAGCTAAGATATTTATGCCATTTGATATAAGCCTTTACCCGTGGTTTTGTGTTTACCTTGTAAATGTGAACATTTTGAACTTCTCCATATCTCTTTTGATGTGTCTTTATAAGGTTCTTATTGACTTTTTAATCCATATCTATTAAACATATATGTCAAATCTCAGTATTTCCTTTGGTTTTAAATTCTTAAAAGATTTTTTTGTCTAAGTTTCTTTCTGTTTTCTGTTTCTTGGGGGTAGTCTAGAATGTTATGTGTTGAATTGCGAAGTTGTTTTCTTTTTGCTTAACTTTTTCTATATATCTTGTAATATCTTCTTCTTCTTGTACCCAAAAGACTATTCACTCATTTCCATTAATAAATTCTTTTTTCAACAAGCTTCATTTTTCTTGTGGCAGTTTAAAAAAGTTGCTCAAGTATACTTTGGTTTCGTCTATTGTTTCTCCTGGAATATTGGCTGTCATTGCTCCTAATCTATAGTTTTTTTTCTTTTTATGAAGTATGGATTTATTGATGGTGCCATGTTTCTACTCCTAGTAGTATAAGAGCTGTATTCACTAATATATTGTCATTTGACTATTTCTTGGAGTTCCTGTAATTCAAGCTCTTCTGTCTCCTATGCATATGTCATTGTTACTTCATTATCTAATATTGATTCATTATCTACTTGTTTGATAATATCCATTGATTATTGCATTGATTTTGTAAAGTTTATAGGGTTTTTGATTATTTCCAAAAACTTGTTTTCAATATAGGATTGTAAAAGATCTTCTTTTATCCCTTTGCCTTGTTGCCAGAGATATATGATATGCTAAGTTAAAATTCTTTCCTTGTGAAAAGTTGTCATATCAACTTCTAATATCTTAGCTATAATGCTATCTAAAATCATATATATTTCTGGTAGTGGAGCTGTCAATCCATTGGATTTACTATTTCTTAGTTGTAGTAATTGTTATGTGATCTATAGGATGGAGTATTCGTCATATTTTCTTGAGAGGTTGACTAGAGTGTTTACTATATCCTCTTTTCTCTTATTGACTATTTGTAATATACATTGTACTCTATTCATGTTTATTGGCTCAGATTTATTGATAAGTCACATGAATGCTTGTTTATATTTATCAATAATCTATTTTTAGGTCATGAATAAACCTTTCTGAGCTTCTTGTTGTTTATATGTTTTGATTAGGTAATACAAAAAAACCTTGTTTGTTGTTTTGATGTATTTATTTGTTTATATTGATAATCTTATCCTACTTTGACAATTGCTGTTGTACTTGTGTGGAGTGTCGATCAACTTGTTTTAATAACAAGTTATATATGTACGTGTGTATTTTGCTTGTCAGTTTTACATGTATGCATGTTTTGCTTGTCTGGCTTTTATGTGTTTGTATTCATGTAACCAGATCAGGGATAGATATGTTGTTTATGTGTATATATACGTTTAGACTGTCTTGTCTTTAGAAAGCTTTGATATCCTTTTGGACCTTTAAGTAATTGGAGCAAATTGATTTATCAGTGAACTTAATTGCTTTTTGAATTCCTTACAGTGTCAAGAAAGATGTTAACTTGCACTGGCCTGGTTTTAAGCTATGTGAAGTTGATATCGACTTTCTTTTTTTAACTGTGAATCAGTTTATAGGTCTCTTTTCTTTCTCCTAAAATTTTAAGAAAAAGAAGTAAAAGAAAGTTAGTAAAGCAGTATATATCTCTTTTTTTGATAGTTCTAGGTAACTTGTTGTATGTATATTGAAAGTGCTTGGTAGCTTGGTTTAAAGAATATGTTGTTTTTCCTTGTATGTTTGAACTGATTCACTTTTTCCAAGAAAATTATCAAAAAAGGAAATTTTTGAAAAAAATAAGGATCAGCGGAAAGAGTTTTTTTTTTATAAATACTTTGTAAATGTTCTGTTTTTTTATATATTATAAATTCTGAGTTTAAATTAATTTATTATTAAAATTATTTTTATAAAACTTTTTTTAATATTAAAAAAAATATTAATTTATATTAATTTAATTAAAAACTTTATAAAATTGAGATTGGATTTTCAAAAGATTACTATAAATTAATTTTTTAGAATTTTTTTTTTCTTTATAAAAAAAAAATAAAGTATAAGTTATTTGTTCTTATATTTATTTTATATATTATCAAAAGATTATATATTTGTTGAAACTTAATAATAAATTATATTTATTGAATTTATATAGATTTTTCTTTAGTAATTTCTTAAAAAAAGAATTATTTTTTTTTTAAGTTTTATTTTTATATTAAAAAAAAAAGATGTTTATGTAAATGCTTGTTTTGACTACGCATTGATTACCTAATCCGCCTAAGTTTAGTTCGCCGATCCTAGAAATTCAAATTTACTATATATAGGTTTGGGTTCTACGAGCTAACACTCCGATATGTGGCCGGATGATGGGAAAGGTACCAATGGTTCTTTACCGATTTTTCTATTAGAACAAATTACAAAATGACTTCTGAAATTACATGCGAACGAACTCTACTGACCAGCTACGATTTCAAGTCAACTTCAACTACTCCATGCAATTTGTCAACACCAAATATTCATGTTTCGAATAAGTCTGAAACAGTTTTCCTAAATGTTAGGCATGAATACAGAGATTTAGGTGATGTTGAGGGAAAAGTCAACGAAACACATAGTACCTCGAATGAGGATACGAGGCCACTTGACGTTAGCTCAACTTTGGCTCGTAGAACTTCGTCGTTGTCACTCGAAGATACTGAAAAAAAGGAGTCATATGAACTCCTTGAAGATATCCGAAAGAGGGAGGTGCCATACGTACTTATCGAGCCATCTCCGATTCCGTTGCTTTTTTCGCGATCCAATGTTAACAATAAACGGAATAAGTCATTAATGGTCACTAACGTTGTCTGGGTGAATGATAAAACACACGGATGGTGGCCTGGCGAGGTAGGCGGTATGATTTCTCACATTTATATAATCACCTCAATTAACTCTTAATTTACGATCAGATAATTAGTGAAGATAGACATGAAAGACCATTATACATCCAACTCTTCGGCAACTTGCCGGCAAGGTAATTGAACGTTAACATTCCGAATTGTTGATTCAATAATTTTTAGCGGTATGAAATTAATACTAGATAACCATTTAAGAATTGTGAAGCTCGACGACACTTTGGAAGAGCATATTATCCCGTTTGATAGTGACCTATCAACCGAGCTGCGTAGAGAGGTCGAATACCCTCACGGAGATGTTTTTAGCAAAGCATTATCGGAAGCAATGGAAAGGGAAACGGAAGACAATGATGGCTTGCCCAGTGAATCTTGGGCACTCCATAAAGTCGTTGAATCTCCGAGCAAGCGAAGGAAATTGGGAAGAAAGAAATTGGCTCGCACCATAGTCACAGATGAACCAAACTTTGGCAAGGATGAAAGGTTTGGATCAGGATTCTCACACTTATCTGTTTTAATTTAATAATTAATGAGAATTTTAAAAACAACCGATCGATATTTTAAGCCTCACGATTCCCGGTGAATCAGTGCTTGCTTTTGCGAAAGATAATAAGTATTATCCTGCAAGAATCGTAGGTTACACTGAGGTAATTGTTATAAAGATCAGGATTCCAATTTATCATCACTTCTCTCAACAACATTTTGCAAATACTTTAATAGCCAAATAAATATAAGGTTAAATTCTGTGACAAGACAAGTGATACTATCCCTAGGAATAGATTCTATACGAAATACGAAAAGGGATTCCAAACATGCCAGGTAATTCGTTTAATTCGACATCTCAGGAATAAGATGTATATAAACATATCTGCTTGACATTTTTACATTCTCAACATCACAAAAAGCTGGGTGAATTCGTCGTGATTGATGATGATGAGGATCCTGATTATTATGATCCTGATCTTTATAAGAAAATTCGTAATCTCGAAGAACAACTGCGTCAAGTTTTACTTGGTAAGGATGAAAAAGCGTGGAGATATCAACATTTTATTGAAGGTGGAAAGAAACGAAGTTTACTTGCAGAGAATGTATCACCCGGTCCATTTGATTCAAATGAGTTTAACATGATTATGAATGTTTTGATAAGTATGTTTGCTCCCAGGATTGCAAAATCCATTAATAATTTGATGATATCCACACATAAGAACAGAGAAGCCAATACCTTAAAAAGATCGAAAGAAATGCCGAGACAAGATGATGAGGCACGGTCAACCTTTAATAGCTATTCGGATGACCTGCAGCTTCGATTTATAAACGATGTTTTGCTTCCTGAAACCATAATAAGATTAATTATGGAATATGATGGAATAGATTATGAGGCAGCCGATAATAAAATGTTGACAGGGTATAAAGAAGAAAGATGGGTAGAAAACCTCATGGCCGAGAGAGAGAGCTTCCAGGTCGGTAGAGAAAGTTTACACGAAAGGCATAAATGATCATCCGATCATACACGCGGGAATGAGCAGACTCGATGTCATGTGTTGAAAAGAGCAATTTTGTTGATAATATTTTATGTATAGAATTTTAAACGTATTTATAGTGTGCAAAACAATATTTATTAAAAACGAGTAAGTTTGCTCGTATACGCAAATTCAATCTCACATGTTCCTATTGGTCACTCCCGCGACTATTTCGTTTATGGAACAGGTTTCGCAAAAATATGGTCTATGAAGAATTAAAATTAATTAAATAGCGACAACAATATTATAGAAAGATCCCGAATCCAAAAATAATTATCCCAGAAATGACCTTAACAACACATTCGCTCGTCTGCTACCTGTTCGTTGGTCAATGTTCAACCGCTTCCCTTAATTATACTACAATTAAAACGCTATACGCTTAAAATTGTTATATTAAATTACTAAAAAAAAAAAAAAATCAATTAATCAAGTTTCCTTTCGTTATTCCCTCGTTTATCTATTTCTATTAGTCACTTCACGTTTCGCTAACTGACCTCTTCCCAAACTCGATGATAACGTAACCTAATTCCCTCATCAATAGCTCTTTATAATTTCCCGCAATCTGTCGTTTAACTTCCAATCCACGTTTCCTTGCATATTTCCTTACTACATTCAGATGTTGCCAAATACTTCCGTAGCTAGTATATTCCAATTGTTTCAATTCTGCACCGCAATCTCTTAGGAACGCATCAACTCCTAACGGGGTGAACGCACAATCTGTTTTCAATATTAAAATTCCTAACTTGACTGGAATGACTTGTCTCAAGTTCATCAATAAATCGTCATCGGTGTCTTGAGCGAAGAAGAAAAGGCGATCGGGTGACGACCCATAAATTTTTAGGGATTGTAGGTTACAACAAGATCGAAATAAAATTACCAATTGTGAGAGTTTGTCCTTTTTCGCGCGAACTTTAATGTGAGTTATGTTCGGACAATGGTTCGCCATGCTCTCGAGTATCTTTGGAATTCGAAATCTGCTGCCTATACTTTCAACGTGTACGTTCCGTAAATCTCGGTTGGACCACTTAAAGATGGCTTCTAATGGTTCTCTGGATATGTAAGTCCCTTGTAAATCCAAGTTATTTAAACCGACAAATACAGGAGTTGGACTGGATTCCAAAAGATGACTATTTATTTCCCCGCAATGAATTAGTTTGAGAATCTTTAATCCTGTGCATGAACTAGCCAGTGTTTCCAGTGGCGTGGATTTTGAAAAATTGCAAAACCTAAATTCCAAAGATGTGAGTTTGTCACCTCGCAGTGTAAGGGCACGGATAATTTGGGGCAATTGATCCTCGGTGCCATCCCAAAGGACAAATTTGCAAAGTTGGCGTTGTGCCTGAATCAAATTATTCAATGACTCTCCATTGGGGTCATCCTTTCCAACCCCGTGAATCGACAAGAACTCAATATTTTGACACAATCGAGAAAGAGCGGCGTAGACTTCTCGTTTGTTAGCGTTGCCGCGACATACGAATGTTCGAATATACTTTAGGGAGCTATGGACGTCTGGGAAATTTGAAAATGGCCAACACTGAGGTGGCATCGATTGTTCCGCGTCTAGTGCCAAATAATCAATTATCGGAGAGCTTCGAATGAAATGTTTCATCAACTCTCGCGTAAGAAACAATTTACGACATTCGTCATCACTCATGTCAGGAAATCGATCAAATTTTATTTTTTTCTTTTGTTCGAGGGTTTGGAAAGCATACCAATTCCCTATTGCATGATATACATCGTAGAAATCAAATCCTCGTAAAAATGTAGCATAATCGAATATGGGAGGTCGAGGCTTGTGGGACGCAATCGGTGTTGATGATGCCGTAATGTCCGAGGCAATCTTATCATCCAAACATGCCAAGTAGGTCGCCACCAACTTACTTCTCTTTTTTGATGAAAAGTTACTGTGAGATGTGACATAGAACGTTCGTCTCCATAATAATGGAACAACACTGAGACACCAGTTTCGATTTGTTAGCAGAAAAGAATGCAATGATCCTGCTTCGTCTTCAAATTGTGAAAAAATATTTAAGAGACAATCAGACGGAAGGCAAGCTGCCATTACTGGTCGACAGGGTCGAAAATCAAGTCGTCGAGAAAAAGGTGAAATTTATGTTTGTAGAATTCGTATGAGAAGGTACTGTAAAAAAAAAAACAAGGCAAAACTCTAACTCAATACGATTTATTTAAAAAGTTTTTTTCACTTCCCCATGTAAAAAAAATTTGATAAGTGTGATAATCGCGTGTTCCAGATATATGATCACATGGTGATGACATTAAAGCGTTTTCGAAAGGAAAAATGATTAATTTTCTGGGAAGAGTGATGTATAAATGATTTTTTATTTGCATTTGAATGACAACCATGAATCTATAAAATTCGCATATCACTGTGCATGATAATAAATGCTTCCGAGTGGTCCGATTCAGTTCGAAATTTTTTAGTCCCTGATTTGTTCATCCGTCGCTATCGATAATGTATGTATACACGTGTATTGTTGTTGTATGAACGGATATCGAATAAGGCTCATTTTTCGCACCGCAACCTTCTTTTTCTTTCGAAGATTTGCAACAGTCTGAGAACAAAGAAAGTTATTACTTCTTTTTAGTATTCAACATAAGGTTATTTTGATACTTTAATTATTATAAATGAAATAAAGTTATAAGTATGAATAATTGTAAATGAAAATAAAGTTATAAATATGAATAATTGTAAATGAAAATAAAGGATACTAATAAGTGAAAATAAAGTTACAGTATAACATGGATAATTATTTTTGGAAGGCGACGAATTCTTGATTTCTATATACAGTATACTGAATGTTTATTTTTTTATTTCTAAACTTATTTTGTTTACTTTATTTATTTTTTTTTTTTACCTGCCGTCAGACTGAAAAAGTTATTAAAGTTTTTATTCTATTCAACACACCTACCTATATTAACTAATTCTAGGTATTATATTGGAAATACTTTATCAGTAATCTAGATTTATATTCTTTTTTTTTTTTTTTTTTCTGAGTACCTATAGCCAGGCTAGATTGTTAGTTTATTAATCAATTGAAAACATAAGTACATTTTCATTTGAGCAGCATGATACATACTATAGTTAAACCATCAATTCTAATTTAACTAATCTATTATAAGCATAAAAGCCTTTAAGTTCAGTCTTGGAAACAATATTTTGTTCTGCAGTGTCTTTGGGTAAAAACCCTCCTAGTCCATCACATTATTACCAGCAAGTTGTCACTGCTATATGTTATACCAAACCCCTAGAATATAGGAAATTACAAAAGGATAGATTGAAAAAAGGGAAGTGGAATATCTAAAAATGTCTAAACAGATAACAAGAAAACAAAAAAATAAAAATTTTAAAAAAATATTTCTAGCTTTTTCCAAAGACCTGCTTTTCAAGACCTTTTTTCGATAAAAAATACCTGATTGAAATATCCTTTCTTTTTCTAATTATCTGAAAAACTTATCTATTCTTGATTTTAATTTCCTTCTTGTATATAGTCTGAGAAAACTTATTGTCTAGTGGAATCTTTACTTTCAAGATATACTTGGTCTTAACTTTCTTTAAGCAATAATTTTTTATTCACCTGTGATAGGAAGATGACTTATGATGGACCTCAGGTTTTTATGTAACCTAGTAGAAACTGAATTATGTTGTTTTAATATAATACCTTCTAGCAACTATACCTAATTAAAGAAATTTTACTGATATATATCTTCCATTACCCAAAAGGTCAGATTCCCTAATAATCTTTTTATCTTGTAATAATGTAAGAATCTCGAAGTAATAAATATTCTCATTGATTATATTATTCTTAAACAACTTCTGGAAAAATATATTCTCAACTATAATTAAAGAGTTATAGCTTAGTATGAACTAAAGATTGTTTAATTTTATTGCTTAACCAAAATAAAAAGGAGACTTTGGTCTTGAACTTTGCCTAACTGGAATAATAAGAGAAAAAAACCTCAGTTTGAACAAATAGCAGCTTTTTCATCACTTAGAAACTTGTCTTATTAACCTCATGGAACTTGATCTGTAGGTTAATTTAATTGGAAAATGGGATGAATATGAGGTACCAATCAACTCTTTTAATTATTAATGACATTATCAGAACACGTAAGGTGACCAGTAGGAACTTGTTTACATTTAGTTACTAATGTGTTTCGTATCAACCAATTAAATACCAGATGATATTATACTATTAGAAATTCAAGATTAAACTGAGGTAAACAAAATTCCTTAGGAAAACTGTAAAAAACAGTATGCACTTTAAGAGAAACAGAACAGTATATGAGAAAGTGGATAATAAACCTTTCCTTGTCAACAAAATCTCTATTTTCTGTCACTTTTAGCTTTGTAAGATGATACTTCAATTATCAATCCTTTTACTTTCTAGAACCTTCTTGTCTTTAGTAAAGAAAGTATATACTTAAGTCTTTTCAGATCACTAGAGGTCCAAGTTTTTATTCAAGAAGTTTATAAGGTAAGAGAAATATATGAAGACAAGTTTCAAGTTGTTTTAATAAAAATATAAAGACTTTATTAGCAAGGAAGCATAAAACTTCTTGTGAACATTTTTTTTATATGTGATTAGAGAATCAGTGGAAAAAGTTTTTGATCCATAATCTAGATTTATATTCTTTTAAATTTATTATTGCTAATAAATTTATTTATTTATTTTTTTTTAAATTCTCTATCAGGCTAGATATATGTGCTTTATTAAATATATAGTATATATATTTTATATTAGAAAATATATTACTAAAGCTAAGTCTCTATCTAACTCATCATCTCTATTTTAAGAATTATTAAAACTCTAAGTACAATTTTCATTGCCTATTAATCACTATTACAGATTACTCAGCAAGATTTTAACAGAGCCTAAAATCTAACTATTTTATTCTATATACTCTACTCTTCTTTTTAGAATTTTTTGAAAACTTTTATCTTTAAGGTTTTCTTTTTCAGGTGATAATTCTTTTTTCTTTGTGAATGTAGTTTTTTGATCTGAATAACATAAAGATTTTTTTGTCTTATTCTTTTTATTAATCCCTTATATATTTTTTTATTTAATTATCTTTTTATATCTTTTGTTTCAAACTTTGTTTCAAACTTGGTTGCAAACTCTTTTTTATATTTTTATTATCCATTTCTTGCTATTTTTTCTATATATTTATCTTGGTATTTTAAATCTGCTATTTCTAGAATAAGATTATTTTTATAAGGCCAGTACAAAAACTTAAGATATTTTAGTTAATTTTAAAAATTTATTTCACTATTCTAGAAATCCACTTATCAAACTCTTCTATTTCTTTTTGATATTGATTATCAATTAGTCTATAATTTTTTTCTTCAACTTTTCTCTTTCTTTTTCATAATAATTTTTTGAAGTTTTTAATAATTCCATTTATTTCTTCATTTCATATTTCTTATGGCTGGTCCTTATAAATTAAATATTTTAGCAAATATTCTATAGTTTTATCTTGTTGGCTATATGCAATATATTTTATTTGTTTATATAATTCAGTTTTCTTATAGCCAATTTACTTAGGATAAATTGCTCATCATTGATCAATTTAATAAGGAAGTGTTATTTGTTGGGATTGTTTAAAGAATATATTTCATGTTTAATTTTCTTTAATTCTTTCTTATACTAAGTTTTATATATGAGTCTGATATTTTGAAATCCGGAAATTCTATTTTTTTTTAATTCTGTTTTGATATGTCCACTGATAGGCTATTGTTTTATTATTAATATTCTTAATGAACTACCTAATTGAATCATTTAAGATTATCTCTTGCCACTTGATTTTAGTAATAATCTTATATAAGATAAGATCTTTTTATTCAATCAGTAGAAATTTTAGGACTTCTTTTACTAAAGTATTTGCTTTTTTATTGTAGAAATTATTTGAGTATGCCTTAATTTTTATAAGCTTTAAATTTATAATTTTCTTTTTTATTAGCTTTATTATGTGTATTCAGAGAAATCAATTTTTTTTTTTGAGCCATCTCTTATGTATTCTTCTTGAGTCTTTTTTTTTTTAAAGATTTCTACTTGAAAATATATACCTGACTATTTGCACAAATCTCAATCATGCTCTCAATTGGAACTATCAAGAGTATTGTTATAATTGTTATCAATTCAACTTTTGTAGACAAAGATCAATTGTTTACTTCTATATGGAACTTACTTTTTTTTTATATATGAATCCAAATTGCTCCTATCTTCATTTCTTCTTTTAATGATTAATAATGATCTATTGAAATAGAAAATTGGTTTTTTTTGGATCTGAGGTTGCATTGAAGTATTTCTATCAGATAATTTTAATATACTCTCTCTTTAATAATTTTTCTAATAATAAATTCTTTTCAGGATTAAATTTATATGATTTAATCTATCATTTTGAATCATGAAAGAACATTAATCATTGTAAATTACTTCTTTGATCCTTTTTTCAAGTGCTAATTTGGAATTAGGAATTTTTAAATCATATATTCTTTTGATAGATTTTCTCGCATTGAAATATAATACTATATATATTCTTTCTATCCTTTTTTTATAATACAATCACTATTTTGTATTGTTTTTTAAACATCTAAGACATTTTAGTATACTAGTTTTCTAACCATTATTGGTGCTACAACTGGTAAAATGCTTCATTATTACATTGTGTTTATCTTTTTCTTATTTTAACTTTTCCCAAGTTACTTAATTTCTTTTACTTTTTATCCCTATTTATAATTTTTTCTGCTTATTTTGATTAGATTCTATTTTGAAATATTCTGATTCCTATTTTGTATAGTTTTTTTTCTAGAATTTTATAAACTGTTTTAATTGTACTTCCGAAAATTTTTTGATTATAATTTGAAACTATTCTAGTATAGATTCTTTGCTTGTATTTTATAGAAGTTAAAGCATTTACCAGTCTCTTATTTTTTTAATTTTCTAATTGATCAGCTAGTCCAGATACTTCAATTAATTGTTTCTAAGTAATAATATAAGTTTTATATTTTTTTGATACAAAATGTTTTTCAATTCAAACATTTTTCTTTTTCTATTCAAATATATCTTGCTATTTTCAACTATAAAATATTATTCTTATATTTTTAGCAATTTTGGTTACTTGAAGTATAAAATTTCTTTTATCTGTTAGATGACTTAAGAATTTGCAAATTAATAAATTAAGTGATTTTCCATTTTTAATCTATACTTGTTTTAATCTAATAATTGTTGTGATCTTTATTGGTTCAGAATTATTTAGTCTGTTACAAAGTCATATTATTTGACTTTTTCATTATAATATCTAAATACTTTTCAAGTTATGAATCCTTGGATGGTGAATTATATTATTGGGTATAAATCTATATAAACTATTCTTATTTTTGAAAAGTTTTTTATATACTATTGTTAAAGTATTATATATAGTCTAAAACAATATGTTATATTGTATTTTAAATTCTATACTAGGTATTAATACTTTATTTAAAATATAGATGGCTTTTTTATCTATCACCTTTTTATATTTAAGAACTTTTATTACTATATTAACTTTTTAAAGCACCTTTTCTTTAAGCTCTATTGTAGTTTTTTGATTGCCTATCCAGATTTCTAAGAATCTAGCCTATTCTATTTTATCAAACTATTTAATTACTTCTTCTTCAGTAGCTATCTTCACTTCTTCTAGATAACAATTAGAATTATTAATAGTAGCTAAAACTGATTTGTTGTCATTTATTTAAGAGTTATTGGCTTTGTAAAAGATTCTTACAGTTTTTAAAATTTTTTTTATATTCTCTTTAGATCTTGCTATTCATATTGTATCATTTATAAAAGCTATAGCTGCATGTCTTTATTCTAGCCTTCTTGTAGTTTGTCTTTTTAGATTAGAGTTTCATATAACTAATATTTTGTACCCTCTTTATATATTATTTTGGATTTTATAAAAAAGAAAATCATAAAAAATTCTCTATATAGAAATAAGATCGTTTCTCCTTAATCAATTTTATTTTCAACTATTATTGATTCTGTGAGATTATTTTCAAATATAATCCAGAATTCTGTATTTTGAAAAAGGCTTATTATAATTTTTATGAAATCTTTTAAAGCTTGATTCTTTTTATTACATTTATCAGTATATTTAGACTAATTATATTACTGTATATACTTTTGAAATATTTTGAAAAAGTATTCACTGTTTCTTTTTATTTTTTCTGATATCTTTATAAATATTGTTGAGAATATAAATTGGTTCTGCTGTACTTTCTCCTGACAGTCCTACATAGTTTGTTTTTTTGAGAATATTATTATTTTTATAAATATTTCCTATTCTGTTAATAAATATTTTGGTGAAACACTTTTTTGTGATCTCTAGTAGGATGATAAATCTAGTATTTAAGAGTTCACAATTCCAAAGTTTAGGTTTAACTATAGGATATATATGACTCTATTTGTAATATTTCAAAGTGAACTTTCCATTTTAAGAAGTTATTTAGTATTCTTTTCAAGAAATATTTTTCTTCTTGACTTAATATTTCAGCATTTTATAACTGATTTAAGATTTTTCTGAAGCTTTATTATTTTGAAATATCCTCAATGTTTTACTTATTTTTTCTTGTGAAATTAATTCAAGTAGTTCATTGCATCAAGCTATTTGAACATATTCTCTTGATTTGTATTTTTTTTTCATATCTTCTGATAGACTGTTATAGCTAGCTTTTCTTTTTTTAAAGGTCTTATAATAATACCATCTTATTTATTTTTCGATTTTATCTTTTTGTGTTATAATATATTTGTTATCATCTTGCTTAATAGTAATCCTATTTAATACTATTTTACTTTTAGTTTGATTGATTAGAAAACTAACCATCTATATTTAATTGTTTTTCAGGTTATTATATATTTGTTCCAAAGCATTTTTAATACTATTTTTTATTTTTTTTTGGTTTCTAATCTTTGATATATAAATTTAAACTTTTATAATATCTTGGTTATCTTTTTTTAAAGATTTTCATAAAATATTAATGATACTATATTGGATGCAATAGTTCTTGATCAGATGACTTAGATTATGGATACTATTATATTTTTCTATAGCTAAGTTAAGAGTCTATAGTTTATTATTTCTTTTGATATCTCTACTTTATTATAAAGTTCTTTAAGTTGTAGAGCTTTTTTATAGCTAATGAATTCAACACTATGCTTGTAGTGTTTTTCTTTTAACTGAATTTTTTTTTGTTGCAAATTTATTAAAGATTGCTTTACATAACAGTTTCTCAAAGGGTTTTTACAACTTGTTTGTCTAATTTTTCTTTTTATCTTGATTAAGTTCTTTTTGAAACAATAATTTTAGTACACTTTTATAAAAGGCTTGCTATTGTAATAGAGATATTCTCTTTATATGGATTCTTTTTAATATATTTGTAATGGGTTTTGTGATTTTGCTTCTTATAAATAGATTTTTGTTATATAGAATTATTAGAAGCATAATGTGATTACTATCCATAATATCTTTTATCTCTTAATTATCAAATTGAAGTAATGGATAATCTGTTAGACTATAAGAAATTCAAATATAATCTTTCTACTACTACTTGTTAGGTTTCTTTTTGTTTGAGTTTTTTCTTTATTTTTTTATACAACTTGCATATCTATAAAGTCTTATTTATCAAGGAAGTTGAATTGTGGGATTTCAGGCTATCACAATGATCTAAAGCTTGCTTTTAAGAAGAATTTTCTATCTTCTAATAGGTTGTAGATCACATTAAAATTTCTTATTACTATTACATAAAAGTCTTGTCTATATTTTTTTTTTAATAAGATGAATTATTTTAATTTATACTAATTTATACTTTAGTTTGTCTAAAGAAATATAGATCTTATAATACAAATCTTCTTGCTTTTTATGAGCATATTGGTGGCAATAATATATTCTTCTTTTTTTTTACTAATGCAACTTTTTTTTTGGATTTCTTCTGATTAAATACTGATTCTTGCCTCAAATAATATCTTTTTATTAGTATTATAAAAGTGTTTATAGTCTTTCTAGTTATTAAATATATATTGTATATTAACTTGTATTTGTTTTATTTCATATAATCCCAGTATGTCTATTTCTTGTTCTAGTATCTTTTTAATTAGATTTTGTTGTTTTGTTTTATTGGTAATTCTTCTAATATTATATGTACTGATTCTGATTATCTTTTTATCCATCTTATTCTTTTTTTTTGATATTTTTCAATAGTTTATATCTACTATTGTTTTTTAAAAAAATTTCTGTTTATCTTGTAAGAATATTAAAATATCTAGATTTTGCACTTCTTCTATCTCATTATTACTTATTAGAGTTCATTTGTTACTTATATTTATAGT
>CAJVPT010003383.1:0-15382 GCA_910592055.1 Acaulospora colombiana
GGATTGTCTCTCTGAAAGAACATTACCATCCTATCGACCCCCTTTTAAAAGAAATCAACCAATTAATTACCTAACAATAGAACAATACTCCATCCAAGAATCGGATGAAGTAAATAAAGAAGAAGTTTATATTGGTCAATGAGCAAGACCATCCCCTTACTCTACTAATAGAAGAGAAGTTAGAGAAAGATAGAAACAATCAAAATCTCAAAAGGAAATCAATTATGAACTAGAAGAATTCCAGTACAACCCATGGAATTACAAGAAGAAACAGTACAAGAACCTGTGGTAGTACCCATTGCTACTTTCAGAAGACCTAGAACAAGGCACCAACCTTCTATTGTAGATAACTTGAATCCATATGATATTTCAGATTATATTTTATAAATTCATTCAAATGCTACTCTTGGACAAATATTACAGTATCCTAACCAACGAAGAAACTTGATCAAGGTGTTAAGAAGACCCAAAAATACTGTAGCTGCAAATGATCTTCAGTCTGAAGAAGAAAAGAAGAGAACAACTGCTACCAAATGCTATATACGAATTAAAGGAAATCCAATTGTTGCTATTTTGGATTCAGAAGCTGCTGTAAGCATTATCATGAAAAAACTTATAGATAAACTTGGACTTTCTCCAGATGCCCCCTCCAGAACAATTGTGGTAACAGCTTATAGTACAAGAACAAGAGCCCTAGGACAAATTTCCAATCTACTGTATGTGGTAATATCCTGATAGGCAATCTAAAGCTGTAAAATATTTGAACTTTAGCATCTTAACATATGTGCCATTAATTTTTGGAAATACCATTTGCTCTGTCTTTGTTCTATTGTTCAGTTCCCTGTAATCTTGTACAATTCTCCATTCACTTATCCCTGTGATGTTATCTATCTTCTTGGGTACAGTTGTGCATGCTGCCTGCCATTCTGAATGTCTTACTTCTTCTATAATACTCTGTGTCAATAATTCCTTTGTTTGTTTTCTTATTTCTTCTGTGACTTCAGCACTTTTCTGGAAAGGTTATATATAATATGGTTCAGCTCCCTCTTTTAATTCTATTGTAAAGTATGCTCCCCTTATCTTACCTACTTCTGCTATTGTTTGTCCAAAGTAATTTCTGTATTTTATTATTAATTTCTCATATGTTTTTAGTATATTCAATGATTTAATAATGTCTGATAATTTCTGATTTGTCTTTTCTCTTAAAGGTTCTTTTGACCATTTGTTATTGACTTTCTTTGAGGTATTCTTACTAGTTAATGATTTTTCTTGAATTTCTTTATTGGCATCATTCTTTCCATATATTTTGTTTTATTCCATCCTTTTTCTCTGGCAACTGCTCCAAGCTCTCTTCCAATAAAATTTATTTCCATTTTTTTCCTATCTTGTTCTTCTCTATATCTAATATATTGTTTATATTCTTCTCTTAATTTCCATTCTTTTTCAATTTCTGACTCCTGTGGTATTTCCTATAATGCATTTATCTCAGTGATTTCAGTAATTTTTTCAATATTTTCTTGCTTAATTGTTTCATAATTTTCTGTCCTATTTCTCTATATTCATCACACATCTCCTCATAACTTCTTCCAAGCTTTATTTTGTGGTTTCCCAGTAGTAAGTCTTCAAAGGTTTTAAAATCAATTTTCTTATATTTCTTGAAGATTTTGTTATTTCCCTTTATCTTTACAAGATAGAATTTTATTATATCTGTTTCTATTTCATTGGTTCCAACAAATTTATTTTCATATATTTTAGTTGTTCTATATTCTGTCCTAATTACTTCTTTTATTGTCTATTTTTTTTCTTTTCTTTTCATCAATTTTTTCCATCCTGTGACTATTCCAAGGTCCCCTTGTTTCTTTATCCATACTCCATTGTCATCATAAGCTATTGTCACAATTATTGTATCTTTATGTATTTTTTCAGGTTGTCTTTTAATATATTATTCAGATGGTTTGAATCTTTCGAATTCAAATTCTTCTGGTCCTTTTCTTCAAACTCAACTTGTTTTTGTATTTTAGATGATTCTTCATAATGTTGTTCTGGTATTTGTCTTTCAATCTTTTTCTGTTTTTCTTTTTCTGTGATTTGTCTTTTCCAATACTCTGCTGCTGCTACTCTTGCAGGATCTTTATCCATTTCTATGACTTTATTTAAATATTTTTTCATTCCCCTTATTCCTGTTCCAAATTTATTCCATAATTCAGTTTTCAATTTTTCTTGAGCATTGGTGTATTGTTGTTTGAAATATTCTTTTTCTGCATAGTCATCTGCTGGACCTATTACCATTTGGCCTTCTTCACTAATTTTATCACTATCATAATCAGGTATTCCTTTCCACCATTTTTTAAGATTTCCAAAAATATTAATCTCATTAGTTATTAGTTTTTTAACATACTCTATTTCCTTTTCATTATCTTCTTTTGATCCCTCCAATATTACATCTATTCCTGTTCTTATTATTTCTTTTGTAACTATATCTGGTAGTCTGCTGTTAAAAATACTAGCATGTTTATCTATTCCATCTCCAACTTTTACTTCTGGGGGTATTCCATTTAAATGTATCAATTTAATTTTATTCTTGTATATTTTGATTTCTTTCATTATTTGTAGTATATTGTTATCTCCTGCATGGTAATGTTCAGTATCTATACATATGTAAACATCATTTTCACTTGCTATGCACCATTTATAGAGTTCTTTTATTCTTGTTCCAAAATGTCCTGTATTTGCTAAATTTTCTAGTAATATTTTTATTTTTCCTAACAATCTTCTGTCTTTTATTTCTTGTGTTAAATTTGTTAGGTTCCTTCTAAATCCTGATAATGTTTGTATGTTTGGATGCATTTTTGTACTCTGTGGTCCACAGTGTATTACTATTCCCTTTGCTTTTATTCTAGCTGCTTCTAAAATTTCTTCCATTAATTCTTTAAATTTGTCTTCCATGTTTATATTGGATATTGTTAAATTCATTGATGCATGTACATAAAAATCTTTTCCTGAACCATGTTCTCCTGTTATGATTTCTTTTTTAATTATATTCCCTTTATCATCCTTTTTATGATTATATTCTTTTAGAAATACTTGTTTTATATCTTGCCCCTTTTCTAATTTTTCTCCTTTTGTAACACAAATTCCAATTCTTGAAATTTTCTTCTCATGTAATTTATTAATATACAAGTTGGGTTCCATTGTGATTATGCTGTCATTTTTTCTACAATTTATTATTTGTTCTCCAATGTTTATTGTAAATTTTTCTTTTACTATTGTAGGCAGTCCAATTATCATTTCCTGAGATAATTCTTTTATTATCTTGAACATGATTTTTGTTTCATACTGTTCTTTCCCTAATTCTACTGGTATCATAACTTCTCCTATGATTGCTACATGGGCTCCTTTTTTGCCTGTTACACATTGGCCAACAGTCTTATTAAATTTTAATTCTGCTTCTTTAACAGTTTTTTCTGATATTACATCAACCATTGATCCTGTGTTCACTAATGCACTAATCTTTCTAGTGCCATTCATATCTTTAAATTCTACTCTTATTCTAGATAATTTTTTTTCGGGTTCTTCATCACTATCACTGTAGTCTAATGCTGATATTCCAAGTTCTGTTGAATAGTCAGGGTGTGAGTATGCTGTCAGTTTTATATTTCTTGGTTCAATATTTCTATGATAACCAGGATTATCTATGTGAATACTTCCTCTTTTGAAGTTAACAGTAGCTCCCAAACCTATTAATGTTTTATTCTCTATTATTATATAGTGTATGCATTCAGAACTAAACTGTCTATTGTCTCTATATATGATATATAGTGTATTTATTTTTAATATAACATTATTAAATTCAATTCTAATTTGCCCATGCACATTCTTTACCTTCTTTGTATATGGTATGGAAATTTTCCGTATTCCTTCCAATTCAGATATTTGTGTTCTTGATATTGTAGTTATATTCAGCCCTATCAGAGATGCTGTTTCTTCAGTCGAAATTATGTTATAGTCCTGTTCTGAGCTGAAATATATTGATATATCATAATGACGGTTCACTCTACCAATTAATGTTAAAGATGTATTAGGCATTTCTGGGTTATACATTTTAATAACATTTTCTTCATCAATGTTACTATCCAATTCAGACTCTTCTTCACTAATTTCTGATTCTGATTCATCCTCATTGGAACTTTTACTTCTGCTATGACTTCTTTTAGGTGTTCCAGACCTGCTCCGACTATTTCTCAATGGTATTCGCACTTCTGATTGGTTTCTGGATATGTCTTTTTGTCTGACACGTAGTCCCCCTCTCATGTATTTACCCCATCCCCGATTTCCCCTTCCTCTTGGATTCCCTCAGGTATTTCTAGGTCTACTAGGGCCTCTCTAATTGTCAGATTCCTCGTCACTTTCTTGCCTTCCGTGGGTGATTTTCTCTCTTTTTCCATAAGTAGTTTTCCCTTTTCCATCAACCCTATATCCTCTTATTATTATCATTTATTTTCATAACAGTACGTAGTTAAAATATGATCCTTTATTAATATATTTCAAATAAGTTATACAGGTATCAACTTTGTTAAAATATCTTTATATCGTTTACTCCTAAATTGTTAGGTAAATATCAAGGGTATTTATACTAATTACTCAGTACAATATATTGTATGATTTTACTTATTTTCACGGTTCCCTCCATAACTGTTTCTTCAGTCACTGTCTCTTCTGAATCCTCCATTATCTCATCTGTATCCATTACTCTTTGTTGAAGTTTCACGATTATACCATTTTTCGATTCAATTTCTTCTCTTAGCCTGAATACTTCTGTCATCATATAATATAATTCTCTTTCCATGTTTAATAATTTCCTAGTCAAATTTCCAAATACTTTATTTTTTCTTCATTAATTTCTTGTTCGAATTTTGCCCACCTTTTTCTTTCTTGTTCATATATCATTTCTTTCAAAATTGGGAATTTTTTCTTCCAGACTTTCATAATTCTCGATGAACTCCTTAGTCCTGTCATTTGTCATTTTTGTGATAATTTCATAAAGTTTTATGATCTGTTCGTTTAATCTTTCAATTTCCTTTTCCTTTTCCTTAATTTCTCTCGATTGGTGTGTCAACATTTTAAATATTTGATCATTTTTCTCACTTTTTTCATTAAAGAATTCCATAATTCTCTTGTTTTCTTCAACCAATAATAAGTTACTTGCATGTATTTCTGCCATCCTCAATTCCTGGGTTACCATTATCATTTCTAATTCATAAACTCTTTTCTGTAAGTTTTCAATATTTTTGTACCCTAGTTTGATGAGTCTTGTCTTTCGATATTCTTCCTCTGTTTGCGCTACAATATCATGTTGTGTAATGGTTAGTTTTGGGGTCTAAGGTGTTTCTGTTATATTACCTTCACTAACATTCTTCAATTTGTTTCCATTGTTTTCTGATTAAGACATCTGGATCATAATCTTTGCGGCATCTCCATTCTTCTGATCTTCTTCGAATATTCTTAACTCTTCCAGTTCTTGACATATTGTTTTTTAATGATTCCTTCATCTTCCCGGACTTTTCTATATTTTTCTTCATCAATTTGCAGTAATCTGCTCTCACTTGGTATTTCCCTTGTTAGAATTTTGGTTACTTCGCGGATTTTTTTATATTCTTCTCGATTGATTTTTTTCATGGGTATATCCATTACTTCTGATAAATTTGATGGTATTTCTGTTTCTTGCTTGATGATCAAACTTTCTAATTGCCTTATTTCATGGTTCCAATTTTCTTCCAATTCGTATTGATCTTTGGCTTGTCATAATTCTATGATTTGTTTCATAACTATTTCGTTATGTCCTTCTGTACACGTACATTCATCCACAAACGTATTCCATCCTGTTACCGACATGTCGCACCATCTGCACAGTGTATGTGTATGATGGTCTTCTGACCTATATCCTGTAGCCCAGCATTTTGTTCAGGTGTTATAGTATCCACTTTAGACCATTACTTTCCATTTTTCGCTATCAGGTAACTTGCTTCGATATGTTTTTATCTCTTTATTTGCCTTTTCACAAGAGTTACATATTCCGATCTCATTTCCTATTAGTTCTTTCTTACAGGCAGCACATTTCGGGTTTCTCCTGATTTTCCGGATGTACTTTGTATTCATGGGTTTCTTTACCCGGGCGATTTCCTGTTTCCTTTCTTCGTATAGAGTTTATTCAATCCCTATTTCCACCATTGATATCCCCTACAGTGTTTTCGTATATATTCTTCCCTATGACAAAAATAACAACTGTCTTCTTCTAGGTCTGGACTGCTTTCTTTGAAACTCGATGAGGTTATCTCAGTATCTTTGAAGTGTTTCTGTGAGTTCCTGTGTGCCCTTCGTTCTTGGTTTTGAATTGATTTCTTGTATGGCATTCGCTGTTTCTGCATCGATTCTTGCTGCAACAGCTGTTGCATAATTGTTTGGTCTGTTTCATAATTGACCACCTCTGCCCAGGTCAAGGTTTTTTTTTCTCTATCTCTCTAGTCTTGTCATTCTGGTATTGTTCTTCTACTATTTCCTCTGCTATTTCCTCTGTTACTGTTACTTCCCATCTTCCTCGATTAGGTCTATTTTGGCCATTATTTCTTCGCGGTGAGAGTTTTTCAACAGTTTCCAATTTCTTTTTGATATTCCTCTCTTCTGTGCTTCTGCTTGTAGTCTCCTCTTGTTTAATGTTCGTAGTTTCTCCTTCCTCTCTTTCATTTTCTTTTGGATCTGTGGTGAAGTTCTCAGAGTTGATGATTTTTCGAATTGTGTGTATTCTGTGTTTTCTTCTGGATAGTCGACAGATGTCTAGAGTTTCTCTTCATTTATTGTAGTGTAATCTTGATCCATTCATTAATTGAAAGGTAATTCCTTTCTGTTATCTTATTTGAATGTATTCTTTTCATCTTGATTTTTCGGTAGTTAGAATCTTAGTCTTTTTATGCATTTTTCAGAAAGTCACATGCTTGTGTGTCCCCCAATTTTATTGATCTGATTTATTTACCTTTTGTTTATAAATTTATCATAATTTCAATTCATTTGTCATCATTCCAATTTTCAACTCTTCTTCTCTTTACAATGCCTTCTCGTCATTCTAGTCGTATCGCAAATATCTCCAATAATTCAAGAAACATTCCTGAGTGTGATATCAATACTCTCAATGATATCATAGGTATATTTCAAGCTTCTTTAAATCAAAATACTACTCGTGCAAATCTTCGCAAGGTTCATTCGACATATGTTCGTTTATGTCATTGTCATTTATATCCAAATTATTGACTTACCTCTCAATTATTTAAGCATGCAATATCTCTTGAAGACTCAATAGTTCAATTAGAAAATTGTATTTCCAAGCTGAAATCTTCAATCACCATTTCATCACCTCTTAACTATGTTGCTCCTTTTGAACCCATTTTTTCAGGTTATAGTTCGAATATTATTCAGACTTCACCTCTAGAGGTAGTCTCGGGTCTTCCGGTTTCCAATATAATCATAATTGATTAATAGTCCATTGAACGATACATACTATTCTTTTCTGGTTTAATTACTACAAATCTCCTTGATTGACAAATTAATTCCAATGTTCTTTTTGGGTATCCCTTAGAAATTCTCTTGTTTGGCTTTTTTCGGCAATTTTAATAATCCAATCCCCTTATCTTTATCTTGTGATTATATGGTCCATACAATCTTTCGAATGTTGCCGCATGATCCAAATATCTCTTTCATTATCGTTTATCCATTCTCGTGTGACAAAATCTCTTCTTCCTGTATTACCGCATGTGTTCTTTAAATATAATTGGTTCTTCGTATAAATTGTTTCTTTGTGTATACGAGGATATCGTCATGTATCTGTTGATTCAATTATTTGCTAAATATTATTATTACGCTATAGTTTCTTTTGGAATAGTGTCATTTATCTTTCTCATATTAATAAAATTCTATAATTTTATCGCATCATTTTTTAGTATTATCTAAATGTATTTTCAATATATATTTTTCATTTGATAATTTATCCATCTTCTTCATTCGTGTAGCAGAATTACTCTAATCATATGGTTTATGTGTAACTTAATTAAATGTCTAATTATTTCCCTTTTAGTATTTGTTTATTTATTTTCATTATATAATCTATTTATTTGTGATCTACTATTTATGTAAATTCTATTGTCATTTTCACGTGATTTTATTGGTGTTTGTAACTATAGTTTCTACAATAATTAAGCTTAAATTGTTCTGAGTGGTTATCTTTTCTGTTTCTTCCAATTTTCTCACTATGTCTTCTCCTACCAACGACATTCCAAAGCCGTCTTCAAAACCTTCTATATCTAAGGTTACCAGAAAGCCTATAGTTCCTCGAAGGATTTCAAAAAATGATCCTCGGCCAAAGGTTTCTTCAAAGAAGCATCCCACTATTAATCTTTTCTCTTCTTCTGAAGAGTTTCCTGATCCTGACAATGTCATTTCTCAGGCTCCTCTTCCTAAACGTTCTTACCCTAGTAATCTTGATACTGATACTGCTTAAAAAGTGTATTTCTGTACCAAACTTTCAATAATAATTACAGAGCTCTAGGACCTTAAAAGGTCTCAGACTCATATTTTAGACACTGTTTCCATGCTCTGCCATGAATATCAATATATAAATCTCCAACTCCAAATAATTAGAAATTCTTCTCTTTATCAACCGCAAATTTTTCCATTTCACATGAATACTACTATTCCCCCTACTTCTTCTTCAAATTCTCAGCAAGTTGTTTTGGATTCAATTCCTAATTCTGTTACCAATAACTTGAATACTGATAATTTATTTGATGAAGGTGTCGCCTCGTCCTTATTCCCTGATATCTAGTGGTTCTCGTAATCTTCAAACAGAATTGTATTATTAATTTTCCAAATAAAGATTCATTAATTCCATATGCTATTAGTTTAATTGGTTCTCGACTATTTTGTTCTAAGATTTCTGTTTACCCTTCTTTAAAGTTTATCGATTGGTTCACTATTACGTTATCTTTCTCTTATATTTTTGATGATGTTATTATCCTTTCCTTGTGACTATCACAAGCGATCTTACGTCATACCTTTCACGTTCTTTCCTTTCTATTATAAATACCTGCAATTTTTGACAACCTTTTTCTTTCATTCAAGTCTATTCCTTCCTAAATAATTATTAGTTAAAAGTCTATCCTTCTATTCATACTTGAATTTTCTTAAACCTTTATTGCTAAAAATCAATTTTTCCGCAAGAATTTTTTTGATGGCTTCTCCTGAAGTTATATCATTATTTATATATACATATTGCATTTTTTCTTTTCTGATCATTTCATTTTTCATCACATATTTTGTCTGGTCTAATTATTCCTTTCTTAATGATTCCGTGTTTAACCATACTATTTCCTCTAATACTTTTGGATATTCATATCTTCATTTGGTTGTTTCCAAACATCGTTCCAAGGTTGCTTATGACCTTGGGCCATATCTTTCTGTTTCTCGAGTCTACAATTATTTTTCCGGATACGATTTATTGTTCTTTCCTCGAGTCATATTCTTGGACTCTTGTATTTCCTGTGAGATTCATTTTGCTTTTATTATGTACCCTGATAGTACTGGTGAAAGTCTCGAGGCCCTTCGTCCTTTTATTATTCAGGATGAGTCTCATCGTAACCATTCTTGAAATATTTATTCAGCTTATCACTTTCTTATTCACATTCATCGGTTATATGAAGGATATTATTTCATTTAATGTGCCTGCTTGATACCTAATTATCTCGTAAAGAGTGAAGGTATTAAGTGGGCTTTATTCTCATAAATTCAATTCAAAAATGTTTATTATTTTTCTAATTTACATCATCGTTATCTTGACTATTTTCATCTTAATATCATTTTTTGCTACTCACTACCATATTTATTATGATACATCTTTTCATGACCCTACTACTTATGCCAATGTATTCCCAAAGGCTCGAGGTTTTTTCTATCTTAGTATGGTTAAGCATGAATTTTATTCAATTGTTGCTTCAGATCTTTTACCTTTTCCTATTTCATTTAAGGTTATAAAATATTTCTCAGGGTTTTATCTTTTCATTTTTCCTCATACCTGGTTTCTAGACTATGATGCTCTTTTGTATCTTGAATCTATTGTAGAGTATCTAGATAGGAACGGTTGCATGATTTATTATATCAAAATTCTTCAATCTCATGATTGTCATAGACATCATTCCTTTCTTTATTCTGTTTCTGAACTATTTCGTATTCTAAGGGTATTTTATAAGGATACTATTATCGGTTAAAGTATCATTCTCAATTGCCTGCTCAATACCCAATCATTCCTTCGGGTGAGGGTATTGGGTAGGCTTCTTTCATGCAAGTTTATTCAAAAATGCTATCAATTATATTTGCTACTTCGTTCGCCATTATTTTTATTGCTTTTATATTTTCAATTATTTTCTTATTTTATCCAATTTATTCTTTTCGTCTCCCTTATTAGCTCTGTATTAATTGTGACTGTCAACTGTATCATGTCACTCCCCCTTCCATCAAGGGTTTCTCGTACCTTCTTTGTATAAAAAAGAAGTTTTGTTCTCAAGTGGTCCACGAATTAGGCTCCTTTTCTAAGGTCTCCAGGTTTATCGAGTACATTTCCGTTTGTCCGGAGTTCATAATGAACCAGCCAATGGCTATTTCAATCTTCCGAGACTCAGCTCGTGATTCTTTCCTCATTCGTTTATATGATATGGTGGAGAATCCATTCCCGAATCCCCCTAGAAGTCTTTTATATGAGAATTCATTTCTTGAATTATATGATATTTGTTATCACGAAAGGAGTTACTATTTTGCATGATATATTATATATTGTATCATTTATTATTATTAAATAAAGTATTATCATATTATGCCTGCTTAGTATCTAATTATCCTTCAGGTGAAGATACTAAGTAGGCTTTATTTGTATAATCTTAATCAAAATGTCTATTGTTAAAAGATTCTTAGGTTTTTCAAAAAGATTTAATAGTCTTCAAGATTCAATTCCTGCAGATTCATCATGTTCGATTCTTAATGATTCCCGATGTATTTCATTTGATTGAAGTAATATTGATAACTTCGATTATATTGAAAGAATGATTATAAATCTTGCTGAATCGCAAATTCCTGGCTTCTGTTATATGTACTTGTTTCATGACAAGTATCATAATGAAATTGTGTCTATCTTGGGTTGTTCTCCCTAGGCTATTAATGTATATCTCCTAACCACTCAAAACATTCAGCAATTCCTTGATTTATTGGTTTTCTGGCATTTAGAGTGGGATATTCATGAGAATACTCAACTGGTGATTATTCGAAATACCAATCTCCCTTCCAAGCCTAATAGGATACTTAAAGATTTATGGGAAGGTACTGAGGATGAACCTATCGAAGTGTATAGAGAGCGTCTCTTTTAATATGAAAAAGATATAGTAAAATGAAAAAGTGCTCTTGAAATTTTGCATTTTTTAGGTTTCGACAGACTTGTTCATAATTATAAATTTATTTAGCTATTATACTATATTTTAAATACATTACTTATTTTTGAGTCAAATTAGTTAAATTATATGTATATATTTGTATATTTTTCAAAAATAAAATTTTCTTTATCTTCAAAAATGTCTCGTACACATCCTCGTACTCCTCCTACTGAACACCGTTATTTTCGTTTCATACTCCTTAGTGACAATCCAAATGCTACTTGTTTTGAATGTGTCGAAACATTTTCTGATTTAGACGAATTTTTTAGTAATACTCCCGATACTGATATTGAGGCCTTCTTCTACAGTCCTCGTTTCCTTTATGATATTCGTGATGCCCTGACCAATCATTTTCTGGACATCTGTTTCACATATTGTGCAATAAATTCTTCGAATCATGAGACTCCCGCCTATCAAATTATTTCGATATTGATAGTCTATCATCGGCACACCTCGGAAAGTCGATCTGATCGTCCTCCATCATAAATATTTAAATTTATTCCTTATGATTTTCAATTTATATTCTCCTTTCTTTCTCTTTTTATTTTGGTAAAGTTTCTCAATTTTATTTATTACGATTCTTATGAAAATTATTTATAAATTTTATGACTATTTTTTAGAAGATAATGCCTATTTCTCGTCATCTTCGTTATCACGGTCGGATTTCTCCCCGTGTGGTTGATGAATATTCTTACTGTGACTCCATGTTTCACCGTATAAGTAATCATTTCCAAGGTCATCACTGTCCATATTGTCATCATACTACGTGTCTTCATCGTCGTCTTCGGGATTATCTTTTACGTTATTCCTTTGGATTTAATCCCAGGCTTTCCCTAGAGGAAAATTTTGTAATATTAATTAGCCATTATTATGCTTTGATGCATCCTCGTTCTAGGACAATACCTAGTTATTGAATAAATTGGCATAGTTTATTATAATTGTTTTTCTTTATTCATAATGTTCTAATAAATTGATTATTAAAGTCACGTCGCGTCAATCTCCTTACGTGTTTTATGATCTTCTCAATTCCATGTTATTTATTCCCAAATCAGTATAAAGCTATTTTTATCTTCCACGTGTCTTACTAAATTTGTTCGTGTTTTCTAAACCTAATCGTTGTTTACATTTTTCTCTTGTAAATATTTAAATTCTAAAAATCTTCCTTTTCTTTCCTTCCTTACCCTTTATCCGAACGAGTTTTTGATAAATATTTGTTAAGTTTGTCATTGTTTACAATTTCTCTGACCTATACTATCATTACCATTATAGAATCATAATGTCTTTTTCCCATTGATTCCATCGTTCTCACATATATCATCAATATTCCAACGACCATCTCCTCCATCTCAGTGGATATTATCCCCCCTGTTGTCACTGTATCTGCTTTTCTGAGGAGTTCAGAGCGGCCCAGTGTTTTCTGGCAGACAATTTCGATTATTATGTTCATAGTGATCCTTTCATGTCCAATTTTCGCTCGTTCTGTAATTATTGCAAAGGTACTTTGATAGTTTTATTCATCATCATCCTGTTCATTATGGTGATATATTTCGTCATGTGTCCTCTTATCCTTTCGGGGTTATTGTTATGATTGCAAGGTATTATTGTTTTCTCTTGTCATAGTGTGATTGATATTTTCCTGTGTTTTATTCTTTTCATTAGGTTCGGCCTGTCATATTGAAAGGGCTCTTATCCAACATCGTCTTCACAATCACAATGTTTCTGTGGCTCAAAACATTCTCAGTATTCTTCAAGACTATCGGGATCTTCTCGATCATACCGGTCCTTCCAACAATACCCATTCTTGTTATTTTTACTGATCAGGATCTCACTGAACTTTGTTTTGTTCTGTATATAGAAATGTTTTTTAATAAAGTTCAATTGTTTTGACACGTCCTATCTATATTGTTTATGTGTTTTGTTTGTTGTAAAGTTTCTTGTCTGAATCTTAATTCTATTATTTAAGAATGTGTTTATTCCCTCTGTTATTCCCACATTCTCATTAAGTATGATCAACTATTGTCGCTCTCCTCGTTTTGGCTTCTCTGGTAATTCTCATGCTCATCCTCGTGGTCGAAATAACTTTGGCCCCATCAGTTTTGATTGTTCCCTGATTGCCTTTGTGATGGTGTGTATTGTTTGTTATCTCTTTTCTTATTTCCGTCAATACGGTATTATTCTTATTCTTTCATAACCTAGTTCCGGATCCCTCGTGTCTTCAATGTGATCAATATCTTCCAAGTATGATCCATATTCGCAACTGCCTTTGTCATTCTCCCAGTTTTTCCTCTTATCTCTCTACTGTTGACAATATTGATCATTTGGTCTCAGGGTATCACCGGCTGCAAGGTACCTATCACTTTTCTTTTAATCTTTTCTCACCGGAGGTTCAACATCCATATGTATATACGTTCCCCTTAGGTTTATGGTGTAGTCAGGGTATCATGATTATTCCCCTTTGCTTTATTCTTCTTTTGATAATCATGTCTAGCTTATACTACTCGCTTGCGTTTTTTGGCTGTATAGATGTCTAGCTGCTTTGAGTAGGCCCCTTGATTATTATTGATGTTGCCTCATCCTTGAGTCCTTTATTATCCATATTTTCTTTTAGTAGGTACTTGAATGTTCTTCTTTTTATTTCTTTTCAGGTCTTATCTCCCGAATTCGTCATATTACCAACCACCATTCTTTTTACGATCTCCGTCTCTCTTTGGATCAAAATGTTTATTTTTTAAGTCGCCAATATGAGTTAGAGAATGAAATTATCAATGCATTCATTCACAATAATCTTATTCTTTAAATAAAAGATCTAAAAATAAATTTTATCATTACATCTTTTACTGCGTCATTTTTAAGATCATCAATCTTGTGTCGATCCTGTTAAAAGATTTTTGCTCGCTAGTTCCTGTTTCACCCTTGGTTTAATTTCTTTTCTGTAAACAATCTCACACATCCTTAAACTTTAATGTCATTATTTAAAGACGTTTATGTTGTTTCTCATGGTCCTTTTACTGTCAACCATGTCTAACAATCAATCCAATAATTCTAATAATGCTTCAAATAATTCTTCTGATTCAAATCAAGAAGATTTATTCAACAATAGTTTCTTCTTTGGTTTGTTTTTTATCATTTATTTTTATTGACATTATCAGCATTTCCTTTACCTTTTATTAATGTTTTTTAGTTCCTAATCCAACGGTGATTGCTTGTCCTCAATGCAATCATTGTTTTTCAATTTACCATGATTCTCCTCATCGTCATGGGATTAATACCGTTCTGAGATTCTCAGTGAATTTTCATTCACTCATTAGGATTCAACTTCTTGTAACTAAATATTGTAGGGCTATAGGTTTGTTTATTTATTCCTTCAGGTGTATTTTTTGATGATCAAGATCTAATATCTTTTTAGATTTTCTCAATGTAATCTATCACTCATCAAGCCCAGAATCTCTTTGGGATCCTTCGTCCCAAATTTATTGGGATGTTCACAATCTTATGTCTCGGTGTCATTTGTTGCGCAATGAGATTATGGATATTTTAGTGTACGAAAGTCTTAATTTGAATTTTGAATAAAGATATTCTCGTACAAATATTTATTGTAATATATTACATCTCTATCGTATTATATGTACAAAGTTCTAAAGTTACAAATATATATGCTAGATCTTAGATAAGTTTTAAGGATTTAAATGTTGCGATATTTCTTCTCACCTATCTTCTTCTGTCTCTTCTTTCTCAAAATCCTTTTCCCAAAAATGTCTATCTATAATACATTAAACAAATTTTTTTATTCTATTACTAGTGTAATTCTTTTTCTTATTCTCTTTCGTCTGAAAATTATTAAAGTAATACCATTAGATTCTAAT
>CAJVPT010003384.1:0-15379 GCA_910592055.1 Acaulospora colombiana
CAACGAGACTCCAAGGAGACATTAACGAGCCTATTACAGAAAAACACTTAGACATCAAGGCCATTGCATACATGGATGATACAACATGGCTGGCAGACAATCCAGAAAAAATGCAAAGGATTCTAAACATTGCCACAGAATTCTACAATCATAACAATATCAACATCAATCCACTAAAATCACAATTAATAATCATCAATGGACAATCAGAAGACTTCAGAAGAAACTTCACTCTCAATGGAGGAACAGTCACGGGAAGCAAGCTGGCATACCAATGAGGCTGCTAGGAATATGGCTGGACAGCTCTGGGAGAAAAGGATATCAAAAACAGCTCATAACAGAGAAAGTAAAGAAAACCAGTAAATTGATCAGATGGAAAGCAATCACAGATAAACAAATGAGATAATGTATATAATAAACCACGTACTCATGCCCAGCATAGAATACCTTTTGAATGACATGATACTTTCTGAAAGTGACTGCAACTCTCTAATAGGGAAAATCGCAATAAAGTACAAATACAAGTGCGGCCTCGCCAACACAATCCCTAACACCCTTCTATATAACCATACTGAATACAACCTGAACCACCCATGGGATAGACAAATGCAACTGCACATAAGGACCTGGGTACAAAGAATGGAAGACAAAGGAACACTAGGACAAATTTCCAGGATGAGACTACAAAACCTTCAAAACTTCTTCTGGACAACAAATTCGATAACATCACACCTCACACAGCCTTTCCTCAAGTTAAAACAAAACTTGGACCACGACATCCTCTGGGTGCCGAGGAAACATGGTTTCCAATTCCACTTCAACGCAATCCCACAGAGAATAGGAAAGATCGATGATACAATTGAAGAAGCAATACCAAAATCAGTATACCACCAATATAGACAAATACTAAAGAAGCACAACTTAATGTTCGTAGGACAGATCATCAATTCAACAGGAACATGCTTACTACACTAGAGAGAACTCGGGGCCATTAATAAAACAAAGAAAAGAAATACACCAAAATGGTACAAAGAGATCGTAGAGAATCTTACAAACCTAGCCAGTATACAAGATAGAATAGAGGATGAAATAAGCACCCATCGAACATATAACCAAAGCAGGCCCCTAGTAATGGGAGATTCATATAAATCACATTGGGGAGCAACACTCAAGCAAAACAAAGAAGTCATTGGCAAGAAAAAATGGAACGATAGCCCCAACACAGTAGTATTCAAATACTATATCAGAATAGGTGAGCAATCACCACTGGAAAAGTGCATTGGGTGTTTCCTAAATGAAAGAAAAGACACAGTATCAGGAACCTGCACCTTCGCAGCCAAAAAACAATATACAATCCAAATTCCAGTAGAAAGGAAAAGCATTTCCTCCAAGAAAAGCAAGAGCAGCTCAACAAGCACTCTGCGATGCAGGATATCATCAGATTCTACCAAAAAAGAGCTCAAAGACCTCACCGAAACTCCTCAGATAAATCAAAGCTCCTGGCAAGTCAACATAGGTAGCGTTGAACCACAAACAATGAACATCAGTGAAATTTTCAAACTAAACAAGGAAGAACTAGATGCCCTGACGACAATCCAACAACATATAGAAGACCACCACCACACCACAATATACACAGATGGCTCAGTTTCAAGCTACGACAACAGACCACATATGGGCCTAGGCTGGATCATAGAAGATGAGACAGGAACACAACATACTTTTCAAGGACAGACACAGTTACATGCCTCCTCAATGCATGCGGAACTAATGGCTATAACCACAGCAATAAGTACACTAAGTAGAAATACTACAGCTAATGTGTATATTGACAGCCAAGTAGCAATAACAAACTTAACAGAAACCATGGATGATAACAAAACCAAAAAGAGGAAGAAATCAAACCAGGTGATAGTAGATATCTTTAATTACATCAGGTAATAGCTGAACCTAAACGTTAGACTATACAAGATTAAAGCATACACAGGGGTCTCTCTCAATGAGAAAGCAGACAAACTAGCCCGAATAGACCCCATTTCACCAGATATTAAACCAAACCAGAAAATTATCAACATTAAAAAACAACATCAAGTTTTGACACCAATAAATATAATATGGGATACATCACAAATAAACATTCCAGGTAAAGACTTAGTGAAACAAGTGAACAAGGCTATCAGGTTGACCAAATAGAAATTACTAAACAGAACACAAAACAGATTCACTGAAGAGAACTTGAGAAACATATACTGGAAACACACTTTCAACAGCTTACATCCATCAAAAATAAATGAACACACAACTTCTAAGGAAAATCACCACAGGAGAAAATTCAGCTTCAACCTCTGGTACAAAGAACTGCCAACCAAGACCAAACTACACAATAGATACCCATTAATATACAAGGACGACAAATGCCACAGATATGGAACATCAGAAGACTTTATACATCCCTTCCTATGCAGTAACAACACAGAAACACTAAAGGAAAACTTTCACAGGATTCTAATTAAACACGCATCACCACATATAAGCAAGGAATACAAGAAGAGCTTCAAGGAGCTCCTCCACAGATGGATACAATTGGCCAACCCCAGAACATTCAACTTATGGATTCGAGGAGCAGTATTAAAAGAAATACCTAGAACACTCGATACAATTATATCAAGCAAAAACAAAGTGACAGAAACTATAATGAATACAATGAAGGAATGGAAAGCACTCTTGCATGACATATGGAAACAAAGATGTGAGGAAGCTCATGAATAGGAAGGTCCTAACTACAGAACCAAACTGAACAAACAAAAAAGAAATAAAACCAAGAAAACCAAGAACTACACAAATCTGATTGCAGTACAGCAGTCCCTATCAAACTTGCCCGAAATAGTAAATAGATATATAAACGAATACATTAAATATCAAACAGATATCTTTTCTATCATATCATTTTATAAAATAACTAGCATGGCCTTGGCATGTTAGTTTCTTTCTTCAAAGGAAGGGCAACAGGCCACGAGGTAGCCATGGCTTATCGAGTTTTACTATTACTAAATATACATCTCTATATTATAGTTATAGCTATTAAGTATACATATAATTTGGAAAAATAATAAGACAAGGCTGTGCTAGTTAAAAAAAAAAAAAAAAAAAAAAAAAAAAATACAATTCAGTTAAAGATAGAGTATTATCCTCCAAAGTGAGTTTTAAACTCTTCCGGAAATCAGAAATTTTACTATTTAATACATTGGATGGGTAGGAATTTATAGATATACAAGTAATATGGAAAGGAAAGAACAAAACTTCAATATAACAAGATGCAATAAGTAGTAGCTATATAGTCTATATCTGGATGTCATAAAGCTTAACAAAATATTCTATTATATGGTTTGATAATCAAAATATGGAAGAAAATACAGATAGTGATCATACTATACTCATAATAATGCTATATGATATAGATCTCTTAAAAAAAAAACATAGTAGAAGTAGCTAGAATAAAGCTTGTTAAAAAAATTAATATAAATAGATCAATACCAGAACAGTATAAGCATTCAGTAATAACATTGTATATAAGCTTAATATAAATCTGGATCCATTATTACAAATAGAGTCAAAAAATAATAAAAAAGAAAGTTGGACCAACAAGATCTGGGAAGTGTTTAAAGAACAAATAAACAAAGTAACTTATAACAAGCTGGTAATAAAGAAATTTGCTTTAACTAAAACACAATACTACAAATACAGCTCAGAATTTATCAAATATAGAAGATCTCTATAACTAATAATATTCTATAAAAAAGCTATAGCTAAAAAGAATATTAATAGCTTACAGATCTTAAGTACTATTATTAATAATCATAATAGAGTACATGAGCCCAATTATCAGATAGAAAATTATTGTATCCAGTACAGCATCTCTAATATTTCTTGGACATTATCAAAAAATGATATTTAAGATATAATAGAAGGTTTCAAGCCAGTATATCAGAAGCTGGAAGGAAAAAAGGCAAGGGATGAAATCAAATTAGCTCTTGAACAAAGATGCAAAGACCTGAAAATCAATAAAAAATGAATGGTAAATTTACTAATAGATAGAGAAAGAATAAAAATAGTGCTAGATAGGATTAAAATCAAGAAAGGTGAATCTGAATACATAACAATCAAGAAAGAAAAAGTGGAAAAAGAGATATAAATATATCATAATAATATCTTTAAAAAGCGAAATACTGATTTTGACAATTTAATAAGTAATTGAAAAATAGAGTACAAGCTCAAAAACTATATCAAAGAGACATGGTATAAAGATTTCTTAAAGCCAATCTTACAAGAGAAATTAAGTAAAGTGCTATAAACACTCCCTAACAATAAAGTCTTAGACAAATCACAAATCAGTAATAAAATATTAAAGATATTAGAATCTAAAGGAAAAGAATACTTGAAGAAAATGTTCACCAACTTTTTAAGATAGAAAATAACTTCAATGTAATAGAAACAAAGTTATATATCTTCAATTGCAAAGCCAAAATCATAGGAATGTAACCTGGTAAACACAAAATCCATAGTTTTGCTAGAAGTAACAAAAAACTACTTTACAAAAATTTTTACTAATAAATTGGAAATACAGTATCTGTAAGATGAACAATATTCTAAGAGGTCTTAACTATGTAGAACTTCCTGGCAAAAATATAGTTGAACCAAAACAATATCTATAAAGATCACAAAAAAATAAAAAGAAACTCTGGATACTTTTTGAGGATATAGTTAAGGCATATAATACTATCAGCCTGGATATATTAAAAAATGTGATAAAAGAATTAAAATTCCAGCTGGCTTCATTAATATAATAATAAACTTGTTTCAAAACAAAGAGTTTAAAGTTATTTATAAAAATAACTTAATGAGTCTAATAATAGTAGGAGATAGAATCAATCAAGAGGAAACCTTCTTTCCTTGATGCAAAGAATATTCTATAACTCTTTCCTATATAAGATTCAAAACAATGAAGAACAGGAATATAAATGACAGTTTTCTGGAATCCAGATTTAATAGGAAATAATACAAGAAAACTATATGTAGCTATTGCCTTTATAGATGATATTATATGAATTGCTAGATCCAAAAAAGACATAAAAAATTCTAGAAAAAGCAAGAATTTTCTATAAGGCAAATGACTCTCAAATCAATAGTAACAAATCAATGCTATTACTATTAATAATTGTAATCAATATCTAGTAGAAGTTTAAGCAAATATTAACAAAGAAATAGTTAGAGAACTAGATAGAACTGAGCAAGCAAGATTTCTAGGAATTTGGATAAGCAATTAAAAGATTGCAATTGAATTTAAGAAAGAGTGTTAAGAAAAATTAATATAGTTATCAAAGCTCTAAAAAATAAAAAGATGACAAACAAACAAATACACTATCTATTGAATAGAGTCCTAATACCAATAACCGAGTTTCAAATGCAACACAGTATACTACCTTGGAAAATATGCAATATTTTAATATATGCATTTAGAAATCTCTTTAAGAATAAACTTGTTCTCTGTAGATCAACTCCAAATAGTATTATATATTATCCAAAAATCCATAACTTGAAAAGTATTTAAATTTTACAAAGAGAAAGTCAGATAATAGGATGATGTAATAAACTTAATAATCAAGGACTAGCAGGAGTTACAACAGTTATTAGACTCAAACAAGCACAAATCTGATATTGGGAACCTAATAATTTACCTATCTGTAATTTCTTACACTTCTAGTATTGAAGTTAGCTAGAGATAAGGATATAACTTTTCAAAGTTGGAAATAGTATGACATATTTGAATGTAGCAAGGAAAATAGTCCAATCAATAAATATTTTACATTAGATGAATACAAAAAAGTTATACCTTTATTAAGAAACAATAGTTTAATGTATATAAATAAACTAATCAATATAGATACTAAAAAAACATAAAACTGGAAAATATTATAGCTTATGTAGAATATGGATAAGGGATCAATTCTAAAATGATATCTTTCCATAGTCAAGACTATACAAGATAAAGAAATAGAATAGCTTATCAGACCTTGAAAGATAGATTGGATAAAATGAAAACCCAAATATTCCATAGTAAAATATGATCATGACAAATAACAGAAGCTGTGGATTATTATAAAAAACAAAAAAGATCAAGTTATCTGGGAATCGTTAATAAGAGAAAGTACAATAAATAATATAAAAATAGAACATTTCAACTGTTTAATAGCTAAAAAATATCAACAAGTAACAAGTCTAATAAAATATTTTGTGTGTCTAGAAAGTATTAAGAAAAATAACTATTGTATAATATCAAAAAAAAAGAACAGAGTATATATAGTCCCATATCTCAATACTAGAAAATCCACTAAAAGAACCTAGATACTAAAGATTTCAAGGAGCAAGACAACTATGGAAAAAGAAATACTTAAGGTAGTAATAGTGAATTGAGGACAAATTCAAATGATCAAAGTAATAAATATAGAGATAGAAAGTTAGAAAGCAAAATTATTAGAGACAATATAAAAGAAGGTACATGCTAGTTTCATTTGCTTAAAATACTTCAATGAGATCAAAAATTAAATAAAGTAAGGATCTTCTATTCGGATGGATCACTGGTCAATTATAGAAAGAAAGAAATGAAAATGGGAGCAGCATAGATTCAAATAGAAGAAACAGAAAAAGAAAACAAATTTAGACAGGGGCAAGAAACTGGTTATTATTAACTAGGATAGAAGTGGCAACAATAGTTATTATACTGCTAGTTGTCTCTATTGAAAGCAAAGTTAAGATCTATATGTACAACCAAGCCTATATCTTCAAATAGAAAAAATTGAAGGAAAAAGATTTCAGAAAGATACACACAGTAAAATATGGTTGAAAGAAAAAAACTGGTCTCTATAGATATAAATACTAGATCTTGTAAAAAAAAAATACTTGAATCTGGAACTGATCAAGGTTAAGGCCTACTCCAGTGATAAATATAATAAAGCAGCAGATGCCATGGCTAAAAAAGTGCCCCAAATTCCTGTAATAGAATGGAAGGATTTTACATCATCCAAAATTGTTACAGAAATTAAATTATAAAATAAAACACTGGATACTCCAATAATTGGTTATTTTTATTAAAACCTATATAATAGACTATTTTTAAATAATCAAGAAAAAATTCAAAAGATTTTACAAGAAATAAAAAGTTATATTTCATTTACACTTGATATTTGGACATCAGTTTCAATGAAAGCATTTTTAGACATAACTATCCACTTTATCAATAAAGATTTGAGAATATAAAGTATAGAATATAATAATAGACTTTGTACAACTGTAGGGTACCCATTTGAGTGAAAATACTAAAGGAGCTTTTTTATTATATTTAAAAAATTTTATGATTCAAACAAAGGTAAATTTATTTATATATTTAAAATAAAAATAATATAAGACTAAAACAGGTTATTTAATTTTAAAAATATTGAAAATTATAACCAATAATACTACAAATAATATTGTATTTGCTAAATTGATAGAAGAGTGAAGTAAAACTTAAGCAATATCTTTTAATCAACAGAAAACTATTTATGATGTTTGATGTATATTATTAATTTAAGTATACAAGAAGCTTTAAATATATTTGAAGAAAATCTAAACCAAATAAGCTTATACATTATATACAGTATATTGTTTCTTATTTTTTTTTTTTTTTAAAGCTGACGAAGTCATGCCTGTAGTTTTTATTTAATTATTAATACCTTCTTATATACACAAATTTAGTTGTGAAAAAATATATTTATAATAGGAAAAAAACTATAGATTTAGTATCTTATGAACCCTGCAACTTGCTGCAGTTTACCCTATGAGTAAATGTTAACATGTCATGACTCCATTAATATTAATACTTATTGAATATAAAGAATTAATTGAAAATCCATTTTGTAAGATATTTTTATATTATAGTTTATTAAAATCTATTCAGAGCTGTCTGGTAATGTTGGATACCTTGCTATTCTATAATGTTTTTCCTTTGTTTAGATATATTTTATTGTTACTTGTTAGTTTTTTCTTCATTCTTTTTGTTATTCTCTGTGCTTTTTTCCATTTTACTATTAGTTTATATCTTAGCTTTCAGATTTTCTTTTTTTTCACTTAGAACTGTATTGTGACTGACTTTACTATTGTTTTTACTGTTTCTATGCCCCCAGTGATTTCTTCTATCACTTTCATTAACTTGTAACTAATAATTTCTCTAATAATGTCCTTCTATTTTACTTTATAACCTCAGTTTGTTCAGTGTCATGGACTATCCTGGTAAGTCTGTCACTAATTCGTAACATCATGTGTAACCCAGATGTCTCACAAATATTCACAAAGAAGAGAACACCTCCTATAAAGAACACTTAGAGAAGGCAGAGACATGGTGATTGACTTGGCTGAAGGTAAGTGTTTCTTTATTGCATTTTGTTTCTTTGATATATCATTAACTCTTATTTCTATTTTTAATAAGAGCTGTTTTTCTAACATATTTAGCTCTGTCTTTTTAGCATACATTGGTAAGTTATTTATACTTTTCTAACTAACAATGGCTTATCTACTTTATAATTGGTCATACTAACCCTAAGCTTTGATAAACTTTCTATACTTTTTCAGATACTCATAGTTCCCTTATCAGTACCTGAGTCTTATCTATAGTTTCTTATCTTGTGACACTCAATTTTTCATACTAGACTTTTAAGTTTTTGGATTCTAAACCATTACACATAAATCGTATCACCTACATGACCCATAACATCAATCTACTGATATTATTGAGAAGAGTGAATAGTTTCATTTATTTTGTATTGATTCAGTTTGTTTATAGCCATTCATTCTAATCACACATTCTTGTTTGAGAAGAGTAATATATTTTTCTATAAATCTTGACTTGTTAGGTCTGTAGGTAAATGGTGCAGTCTTTCTCTTCCTTTTTCTGTAGATTATACAGGTAGGGCTTTGTATAGATGTAGTTTCCTTTTGTTTATATTGTTTATTATGGGATGTTCATTAAGCCATGTCTTGAGGTAAAATGTTCTGTCATTGTGATCTTTTGAATCTGTTTATATTATTGTGATTTTGAATGGTATTATTGTTTGATAGTCATGTTCCAGTCAATCTCTTTGGCTTTGAATCCATTTAATCAATCTTGAGTATATCTCAGGATTCTCTATTTGCTTGCTTATTTTGTCTTGAGCAGAGTCTTCCTAATAGTTTTGAAGAGAAGGTTTATGAAGAAATGGTCCTATCTAAGTGTTATTATGTTACTTATTGTGTTTAGCTCTTGGATTTTGATTATACTATATCTTTGCAATTATCTATTAGTGTTATTGTTGTGAGTTTGTCTGCTCATTCATTTTTATAATTTCCTGAGTAACTCTTTATCTTAGTCCAATTGATCTATATATTTTGTATTGTTATAATTTCGCAGATTGCATTGATTAGACTTCTGTTAGGACATTCTTGTTTTCTCTCTTTTTTTTGTGTTCTCATGAGTATTATTTTTATTATGTTTATTGCTCCTTGATTATTTATAAGGATGTTCATTTTCTTGTGTACACTTATTGTATAGATTGCAGTTAGTATCGTCATGAGCTCTGCTCTTATAAAGGATGGGATATCTTGTGTTTCAGCTTGGAATGTATGACTTCTATGTCTGTCTTTGTTATGGATATCCATCCAATTTTCATTCTGCTGTCTCAGTAGTATCTTGTGTATAAGCCATTTATATATATCAGTATGTTGTTGTATGGGACAAGTTCTTGTACTATTTGTCGAAGTTTGAGAAGTGTCCTGGTCGGGTCTTTAAGTTTATTATAAATTAAAATCTTTATATTTGATAGTGAGTTAACCTATGGATCCATAGCACAGTGGTAGTGTTCCCAGGTCGCAATCATTAGGTCCAGAGTTCAATACCACATGAGGGCCAAATGAAAATAAGCCACAAGTGACACGAAGATCTCATTTATCTCATGATAATGATCTAGTGATCCAAGTATGGCAATAAAATACGGATCAATAGGCCAATAATGCAGTGGTTAGCATTCCATAAAAGGTCAACGATCACAAGATTTGGGTTTGATTCCACCAATAAGACACAAGACCGGCTCGATAAGAAAAAGAATCTATCCATTGGCGTAACCGTAAACTAACTGATGTTTCTAATATAGCATCCGGTTTATATATAGATTGTGATCAGGTTGTGATCCAAAAATCGAATAGGATTACCATTGACACAACCACATTATCAATAAAAATAATAATAAGAAGAGTAGATCCCCAAACTGGTAGCATGCCTCTCAGGACTTATTCTATGCATGTGGCTGTGCTGGCTTTCACAGACTTGACTATCGGAAGGCCTTGGTGGGAGGAGAAATCCACGGACCACTCTGAAGGATCGAAAACTGGGATCCAGGATACTGAATTCGACGGTCTGATAACTAGAATACTCTTAATAAAAATTATTCTAAGAATAATTAAGATGGAATCACGCAGGCTTCCAGTTTGTGGGTGGGCTGGTAGTGGTAATACATAGCATTAGTTAAATATATATACAGCTATTCATGTAAAATAAGTTTACTATAACATATATGTAAAACTACTCATTTGTAATAATCAAAACAGTTTCGATTAATAAAAATTACAAATTAAGCCTATGGGCTAAGAAAACAATATAAAGATCAACAACAATGCATATCTCAACTATTACTAAACCAATCGATCAACATACTGATCCAAAGAAGCTCAAAATCAGCACAATCCACCAATCAGGCCAATAACATCGACAGTACACAGAAACCCAAACAACCATTCCAAGAGAGACTGCACTCTTCACCCAAAGGAATAGAGTCAGCATTAAAAGTGATCGACAAAACACCAGACCTTCAAACACCTCCTCCAATAATCCACCTTGATCCAATATCTACAACCATAACACTTATCAAAACAAGATTGAAAACAAGTGACCGGAAAACAAAGGAACTGACAGACATAGCCATAAGGATCCAACAATACAATGACTTACACATATACACAGACGGATCCTTCACTAGATGATTAACAAGGAGCAGAATGGGACTAGGCTGGATCATTCAAATGGAATCAGGTAGGGATCTAGTGGAATTCCAAGCAGAAACACAACATACCCCATCATCCACAAGAGCTGAGCTGACAGCAATACTGATAGCCATCAGCACAGTTAGCCCAAACAAAAGGATTACAATATTCACAAACAGCCAAGATGCAATAAATTCATTGAAAAACAATCAACAAGGGAAACAAGGAAGCACCAAACAAAAGAAAGACAAACCAAATCAAAAACTAATAGACACAATCATAGAAATGATAGAAATAAAACATATCCATACACAATGGATCAAAGTCAAAAGCCATATGGGTATAGCTGGAAACGAAAAAGCAGACAGACTTGCTGCCACTACATATGCAGATCCATACAAGGATATAATAACAATACAGGAAAAACAGTCAACCAACAGTAACGTTTCAACTAGATGGGATCAATCCTTCATGGACCTCCCCTTCAAAACACTGGGAAAAACAATAATCAAAACCAAGTGGGCAAGCAAATGGTGGGCACTACAAAGAACAAACAACTGGCTCACCAAAGGAAAATCTAAGGAAATAGATTGGGAGCTCACACTGAAAACTCTATTACCCACAAAAATCACATCACTACAAACAGACATCGAAAATCATAGGGACAGAACCTTTAGAATCAAAACTTGGATGAATGAACACTCAACCATGTCCAAACTCAACACCAGAATGTCACACGTATATACCAGTCCTACATATGTGATTTGCAAAAAACACGTAGAAACCATTCTTCACCCCTTCACATATAGGACAAACTCAGAAAGACTAAGAGAAAAATTATGACATTCCTAACTGAGGAATGTGCATCTCGGGCAAATGGGACCCAACAATCAGAACCAATACAAAACAAATGGAAACACATACAGCTAAGGAAAAGACAAGGAACAGGAACAGAAACTCAGAACCAAACAGAGTGGGAAGACATCATAAGGGGGTAATCACATACCAGATAGTAGAAAAGGCCACAGAGATCACCCAAAACCTGACCGAAGCAAAGAATGCTATAAGGATAGCAACAAATAGATTTTGGCAGGAAAAAAGGAAGGTCTGGAGGCTATGCTGTGACATAGTCTCAACCTGGGAAAAAGAAAACAAAATCACAAGGAAAATGAAGTGCAACAAACTGGCTAGAGGTCCCAACACGTACACCCCACCTTCAATCACGGAGAAATATCTTATACAAACCTTCAAACTTTTGTATATACAATTAATCAACTCAAGTATGACAAATATTCTAAATAATAGTTTTTCTCTTTATACTTTATTCACACTTAAAATTAGTGTTAGTGGAGTTATGACACGCTAACATCCATTAATATGGACTGCAGTAAGTCACAGGGTTGACAGCTCAAACTGTCATATTGAGCCAATAGTCTTTTCACCTTCATGAATGTATTTTTCATCGCAATTAAATTTGTGTAAAAGGAATATTAATGAAAAAATAAAGGTTAAATGGCATGACTATGCCAACATTTTTTTTAAAAAAAAAAAAATATTTGATAGTGAGTCGAGGTGTATAATTGGAAGGATTGTGTCTGAGGCTATATATTGTTTTCTCTTAGGGTAAACTTAATACCTCGTGGAAAGGATTGTAATCTATTGATAAAGGGTTTCCTTGTATTGGTTTCTTGTTGATTGGAAATATATCCATTGATACTTTTCTAGATGTTTATGTTGATTGACTGCATCATGAGTTGGAACATTATGCATTGTTATTAATTTTTGTAACCTTTTCTAAGTTCTGGATTATTAAAGGGGTGGTCTTTACACTTGAATATTGGAGATATCTGTTCTTCCTGGATTATGTGGTTGACTATTATATGTTGATTATCTCTAATTTTCTTCTTCTTTGTTATTAATATTGTCCTTTTCTTGTTTGTTACTAATCACTTAATTATCTATGATTGTTGAGAGGGTAACATTGATGTGTTAGTTTGGAATTTGTTCATTATAGGTTTGTTGTTACTGATATTATCTATGAGTACTGTTCTTCTCTAATTCTCTGTCCTTAATGCTACCCTGCCAGATGTGATGTCTTTCAGTTCCTTGAACCAGAGTAAAGTTCTAACTTGTTTTTCTAGCTTGACTCTTACTTATTGTTATGATAAGTTTCTTGTTTAATTATTATTGAATAACTGGTTATAGAATAGGATTCCTCTGTATTTAAGGGAATTTCTGTGTTTATCATACTATTCCTCAGATACTATTTTCTTGATTGCTTTACTTTCATTCCTAACTGGTTTATTGAACCATATATATTTTACTAGGATGAATGTGATTCCTTGAAGCTTTAGCATATTGAAGATCTCATTTATCAGGTTTCTTCTTTTCTTAGTTCAAAAGGGCAATCTATCTGTTAGAATTGATGTATTAGATCAATATTTATTTTGGCGATGTTGTAGTCTAAACTGTGTTGTTATACAACTTAAATTATGACTGTTTAATCTATTGTAGAGATTCTTTTCATGCATAAGAATTTGTCTATTCCATAAGTTGAATAGTTTGTATTCAAAGTCTATATGAATAATACAGTTTGGGGTTGTTGCTGATAATCTGACCTTGTACTTTAAGACTCTATTAATTTTACTACTTATCTTATCGTACTCTTTTTCTAAAAGGACCAGGACATTTAGCAAGTATTCTATTGCTAGAAAAAGGGCATAATTGATAATATATCAGGTTTGTTTGTCAATTATATTTTTCTATAATAATATCCTGATAGTGATATCGACTTTCCTACTGATAATGTTTTTTTGTTACACTTTTTTTCCATCTTTTGATACTTATACTCTTAGAATTCCAGTTGCTTCACTATATTGTAGAGGGATGATCTGTGTCCTGTTTAACTAGACATTTGTTTTTCTATTATCTTACTTATATTGACACAGATCAGTGATAATTTTTTACTATTGACTTGTATGTCATTTATTTCCATGAACTCTGCTGCCTTGTTTAAGATAGTCTGCATAGTGGCTTGACTATTCATAAACTATATTGTATCATCCATATAAACTATTGTAGTGACATTGATTTTTTTTATTGTTTTGCTAACCATTTTTCCTTTGTTTAGTAGTGTCAGATCTAATGGAACCTTTGTTTCCATTGTATACCATGTATATTTATTCTTGATCTTTTGTAGCAAGGAGTTATAAAAAATTCTCCATAAGAGTAGGAAGATGGTATCTCCTGATCAATTCCATTATAGATGGTGTATTCTCCTATCAGACTATGTGCTATAATTACTCTGTTTTTTCTGTTGGTTAATAAGTTGTTTAGAATGTTTATTATCCTTTCTGATATATGGATTCTTCTGAGGGCTTGAGTCAGCATATCTTTATTGATGGAGTTGTATGCTTTGCTAATGTTTTAACTAAAAATCCAAGCTTCTTTCTTAAATTCTCTGACTTTCTCCATTATATTATTGAGAATGGATCAGTTCTTGTATACTATCCCCAGGTAGACCTGCCCAGTTATTGGCACAAAGTATCTTGAGTTTGATATATGTTTCAGCCATTCTTTCTATTAGGATGCTCATGAGGATCTTTCTCATTGTTTTTTTTTTTTATATACTTGTAGCCAAGCTGCTGGATTACAAGAAACTACAAAAAGATGGGTTGGAAAAAAGGGGAGGGGGATATCTAAAAATGTCTAAGTAGACAAAAAGAAAATAAAAAAGTAAAAAAGTAAAAAAATATTTTCAGTTTCCTCCAAAGACCTGCTTCTCAAGACCTCTTCTCAATAAGAAATGCCTGATTGGGATATCCTTTCTTTTTTTGACCGTTTGAGGAACTTATTCATTCTCAATCTTGATTTCCTTCTTGTGTACTGTTTGAGGAGACTTATCGCCTAGTGGGAGTCTTTACTTTCAGGATATATTTGGTCCCAACCTTCTTTGGGCAGTGATTTTTTATCCACCTGTGGTAAGCAGATGACTTATGATAGATCCCAGGTTCTTATGTGGCCTAGTAGGAACTAGGTCATATTGTTTCAGTATGATACCTTCCAGCAGCCACGCCTAGTTAAAGAAATTTTACTGGTAAATATCTTCCATTGCCCAAAATAGTCTTTCCTCAAAGATTTTTTTGCTTCACAATAGTGGGAGGGTACCAGAAGAGCAGTGGGGAATCTCGTTGATTGCAATATCCTTCAACAACTTCTGGGGAAATGCATTCTCAACTGTAACCAAAGGGTTGAAGCTTAGCATGGACTAGAGACC
>CAJVPT010003385.1:0-15378 GCA_910592055.1 Acaulospora colombiana
TTCTTTTAATGTTTCTGCTTTGTTGTAAAGTCCTTTAAGTTGTAGTGCTTTTCTATAGCTAATAAATTCAGTACTATGTTTGTAATGCTTTTCTTTTGACTGGAGTATTTTCTTTGATATCAATTTGTTAAAGGCTGCTTTATATAGCAGTTTCTCAAAGGTTTCTCACAGTTTGTTTACCTGATTTTATTTTTTATCTTGATTGAGTTCTTCTTGAAATAAAGGTTCTAATGATGTTTTAAATTTGTAATCTACATTTTTTCAAAAGGCTTGATATTGTAATAGAGATGTTTCCTTTATATCAATTTTCCTTAATATATTTGTAGAGAATTTTGTGATTCTGCTTCTTGTAAAAAGATCTTTATCATATAGTATTATTAGAAGTATGGTGTGATTACTCCTTGTAATATCTTTTATATCTTGATTATCGAATTGGAGTAGTGGATAATTTGTTAGACTAAAAAAAATCCAAATATAGTCTATTCTACTACTAATTGTTAGGTTTTTCCTTATTGAAGTTTTCTCTTTATCTTCTCATGTGACTTGTATATCTATAAAGTCCTATTTATCAAGAAAGTTAAATAATGGGATTTTAGGTCACCATGATGATCTGAAACTTGCTTTAGAAGAAGACTTTCTATCTTCTGATAAATTATAGGCTGTATTAAAGTCTCCTATTACTATTGTGTGAAAGTCTTGTTTATATTTTCTTTTAATAAAATCAGTTATCTTATTCTGTACTATTTTATACCTTAGTTTATCAGAAAGAATATAGATTTGTATAATATAGATCTTCTTTCTTTTCATAAGCATGTTGATAGCAATAATATATTCATCTTCTTTTCTATTGATACAACTTTTTTTTTCAAATCTCTTCTAATTAAGAGACTAATCCCAGCTCCAAATAGTATATCTTTGTTAGTACTATAAAAGTGTTTATAATCTTTTTGATTGTTAAATATCCACTATGCATTGACTTGTGTTGGTTTTGTTTTACATAACCCCAATATACCTATTCCTTGTTCTAGTATCTCTTCAATCAGATTTTGTTGTTTTGTTATATCTGTGATTTCTCTGACATTATGTGTGCTGATTTTGATCACCCTTTATCTATATCATCTTCTTCATGAATTTTCTTGAATAGTTTGTGTCTACTATTGTTATTTAGAAAATCTTTTTGCTCATCTTGTAAAAATAGTGAGATATCTAGATATTCCATTTCTTCCAACTCATTATTGTTTATTAAAGTTCATTTATTGCCCACATCTATAGTTTTTGATGAGAAGGCAGTGGACTCTTGCTCCTCTTGATTGTTATCAAGGACTGGTGCACCTTTAGAAGTGGTTTGCTTCTTTACTACTTAGTCTTGATCTTCTGAAGACTGTCTGTCCCTCTAATGTATCTATTCTAGCATGTAGTCTTTCTAGATTGGCTAAAATACTCTTAAAGAGATCTTGAGAACTTATAATTTTGGGTCTCTCTTTATCTTTCAGGAAACTATGTCTATTGATTCACTGATTTTTAATTGATTTTCTATTGCTTCCTATTGCTGGATGTTCTCTTTTTTTGTTCTTTTCTTATTTTATTCTATTGTAACTTTTGTATCTAATTTATCTCTAGTTTCTGAATATATGATAACTTGGTGAAGGGGAAATAGAATCTATTGATTTATTATCTGATTGTGTATCTGATGTTAATTCATTATCTATTCTATGCTTCTAGACTTAAATCTTGTATTTCTATTTTCATTTTTAAGATTTTGTTTTTATATTTTAAAAGTATACTTGATACTTCAATAGAGGCAGAGTTTCTACAAGAAAATATATTGTTTGCATACCTAATTTCTTTTTTCTTTTGTTTTGAAGCAGATTACTATAAAGTTATGCTTCTTGAGTATATTGGGATCTTTGGGTATATAGCATGCCTTAGCTTGAGTACTATTCAATGCTCTGACTATCAAACTAATATAGGTTTTGTTAGTATCCAGGAATCTTACTAAATTATCATTTCTCTCAATTAATATCTGGTTGATTTCATTGTCACTGAGCTTAAACTTTGAAAATATAGCTCTTGACATTTCTGTATCAATTGGAGTTATCCAGATTGCTTCAGGTTTTAAGCTAAGATATTTGTGCCATTTGATATAAGCCTTCACCTATGGTTTTGTGTTTATCTCATAAATATGAATATTTTGAACTTCTCCATATCTTTTTAAATGTGCTTTTATAAGGTTTTTATTGACTTTTTGATCCATATCTATTAGATATACATGTCAGACTTCGGTATTCTCTTTGGTTTTAGGTTCTTGAAAAACTTTTCTATCTAAGTTTCTTTTTGTTTTCTGTTTCTTGTGGGTAGTTAAGAATGTTATATGTTAAATCATGAAGTTGTTTTCTTTTCAGTTAACTTCTTCTATGCATCTTGTAATGTCTTCTTCATCTTGTACCCAAAAGACAATCCACTTATTTTCATTAATAAATTCTTTTTTCTTGTGAAAGTTTGAGAATGTTGCCTACGTATACTTTAGTTTCATCTTCTGTTTCTTTTGAAATATTGGCTGCCATTGCTTCTAGTCTATAGGTTCCTTTTTTTTTTATAAAATATGGATTTATTAATAGTACCATGTTTCTATTTCTAGTAGTATAAGAACTGTGTTTACTAATACATTATCTTTTGACTGTTTCTTGGAGTTCCTGTAATTCAAGCTCTTCTGTCTTCTGTATACATGTCATTGTTACTTTATTATCTACTATTAATTCATTATCTATTTGTTTGAAGATCTTCATTGGTTGACACTCTGGTTTAGTATAGTTTACAGGGTTTTTGATAATTTCCATAAACTTGTCTTTGCTATATAAGATTGTAGGAGATCTTCTTTTATCCCTTTATCTTATTGCCAGAGGTATGTGATATTCTGAGTTTAAATCTTTCCTTGTGAAAGGTTGTCACATCAACTCCTAATATCTTAGCTATAATACTATCCAAGATTATATATGTTTCAGGTAATGAAACTATTGATTCATTGAGTTCACTATTTTTGAGTTGTAGTAATTGTTATGAGACCTATAGGATAGAGTGTTTCTCATATTTTCTTGAAAGATTGATTAGGGTATTTATTATATCCTCTTTTTTCTTATTGACTATTTGTAATATACATTGTACTCTATTTATGTTTACTGGTTCAAATCTGTTGATAAATTACGTGAATGCTTATTTGTATTTATCAATGATCTATTTTTAGGTTATATATAAATCTTTTTAAGATTGTTGTTATTTATATATTTCAATTAGGTAATACAGAAAAATCTTGTTTGTTGCTTTAATGTGTTTATTTATTTATATTTATGATTCTATTCTACTTTTGAGAGTTGCTGTTGTACTTGTGTAAAGTATTGATCAACTTGTTTAGATAATAAGTTATATGTATACGTATGTATTTTATTTGTCTCTTTTATATGTATACTTGTTTTACTTGTCTAACTTTTATATGTTCATTTTCATGTGACAAGATAAGGAATAGGTATATTGTTTATGTGTATATGTATGTTTAGACTGTTTTATCTTTAGGAAGCTTTAATATACTTCTGGATTTTTAAGTAACTGGAGCAACTTGATTTATCAAGTGGGTTTAGTTGCTTTTTGGGTTCCTTATAGTATCAAGAAAGGTGTTAACCTATACTGGCCTGACTGTGAGCTATGTGAAGTTGATATTGGCTCCCTTTTTCTGACTGTAAATCAGTTTACAGGTTTCTTTTTTTTCTCTTAAAAATTTTAAGAAAAAAAGATAAAAAAAAGTTAGTAAAACAATATACACCTCTTTCCTTAATATTTCTGGATAACTTTTTATATGTATGTTGAAAATACTTGATAGCTTGGTTCAAAGAATATATTGTTTTTTCTTGTATGTTTGAACTGGTTTACTTTTTTCAAGAAAATTATCAAAAAAGGAAATTTTTGAAAAAAAATAAAACTTTGATTATCTTATTTTGATCTTAAAATTTTTAATAGTATTATATTTATTAAAAATGATTAATCAATACAAAATATATTAGTTTTATATATCTTACTAATATTATTAAAAATTAAAAATAAAAGTTTTTGAAAATATATTTTTCTAGTTAAGCAAATTTTTTAAGAAAATAATTATAATATCTTAATAAGTTTTTCTGATAATAAAAAGATTTTATTGGATAAAAGCTAAAATTTTCAAGTTTTTATTTCAATTAAACAAAGTTTTTAAAAATATTTATTTATTATAATTAGATAAATTTTTTTATAATATAATAAGTAAATTTATATATTAATAAAGAAATAAGTTATTTAAATATTTTTATTATATTATAAAGTTAAAAAATATCTTAATCAAATAATTTTTTTTTTTTTTAATTGCAAATGAATATTTAAATGCGAAACTTTTTATTAAACAATAGTTTGATGCCATTACATTAACAATCTTTGATTTATATAAATACAAATACAAATTAATTGTATCCTATTGTGATTAAACCAGTTATACCAACTTACACTTAGAAGATGTGTCCACAATACTGATACCGAATGGATAATACCGACTCAGAACAATGAGATAACTGCTGGTGTGAAGATTATTTTGTCAGTAAGTTATTATTGTTTTCTAAGGTATTTAAGATTTTGACAAAGACTATATTATTATTGATGTCTTTTGTCACTGCCAGATCTATTGTTGCTTTTGTTTTTTTCTACTTAATCTCTGAGGATATTGAGATTGAGATGGTGTCAGACCTTTGTTTTCAGATCTTGTATAAGACTTTTAATACTTTATTTGAAATGTCTGACTTATCTTTTATAATATCAAGGGGGGGCTGAAAGATGCCTAAAGAGTGATTGAATATGTTAGAGCTAAAGAGATCAATGTAGGGGGCTTAACTTCTTGGTGGAGAAGTCTTATCTAAGTGTTATGAAATTAGGCTGGTAAGCTTACCATTTTATTGTTTATATAGGTAGATGCATAATAGCAAGAGAAGACATGTTCTAGGGTTTTTGGATATACATCGCACCAAGGACAGAGGTCACTGTCATACAATTCTGAATATCTTTTGTGAAGTTTTGCTCTGATTGGAAGCTGATTGGCAATGAGTTTGATTCAGAAAGTTGCTAGGGCTCTATATCTGACTTGGTCCCTATTATTGATTTTTTTGTTTGACTTGATAATAGTTTCTATTTGTTTGAGAATTTGAGATTTATATATAGATAACTGGTTTAAGAGAAGTTTGAAAAGATTGGAGTAGTAGTTAATAAACTTGATCCAGTGCACTGCGCTGATGGTATAGAATTGATAAATTAGAAATAAGAGTCCGTATGTTGAAAGAGGGTAGGTAGGGAGTTATAATATTAGCATTAGATATTAGAGAGCAGTTGACATTCTTGTTTTTTTTTTCTCTGGTCCATGAAATAGAGATGTTGTTTTTTTATGAGAGCTAACTTATATTTTTAATGTATTTGCTAAATGGTGTTTTGACTTGACTATTGAAGTACTCAGGAATTATTAAGGTGGGGAGATAATATAGTGAGATAGATACTGAGGAATTAGAAGGACTATTCTTTATTGTTTCCTTCATAATGGGCCAAAAGCTTGCCCAAAAATTGAATTTGAGATTGTATAAATGGATCGTGAGTGATTTCTGGATGACTAATTGATTTCTAACTTGTGAGATGCTTATGTTCAAAGGTACCCTTTGGATTTAGGGATGAATCAGAATACCTGGTAGTAAGTTGGTTGGGGCATATTGCTAATGATTTTTTTAATTCTAAAATGTTATTGAGAAGGTGATAATATCCCAGCTTTTTGGTAGTCCAGGAGGAGTTTAATTCAGAGATGTTTTTTGTTATTGTGCAGAGAGTTCTGTTACAGTGACAAGGAATCAGTTGTTTTGAGTTGACATCAATGAGATAGTGAAGGTCTCTAACTGGGTCTGTATAGATAGCATTTTCTGACTCTTATGAATTTTAAATTGTTGTTCGATAGGTATGCCCAGAATATCAGTCTAGGATATGGTTTGGATAAGGTGTCTTCAATTATTGAGCTGTCACTAATTTGGATTTCATTGAACCATGGTGGAATTCTATCATAGGCTACTATTCTTCTATGCATGTGAAGCTCATCCCATGTTAGTTTCAGTGGTTAATTAAAGATCAGGAGATTTTAATGGTATAAATTTGTGATTTAGAGATTGTCAAGGCTGTAGATTTAGGCATTTTTGTAATAAGATCAATGGAGTGTTCATGGTTCTTGAGGTTAAAAGAACAGGGGTGTAGACATATATTGATATTGTATATCTTAGCGATCAGTGCAGCTAAGACTATCTATGAGTCCTCAAAGTATTGTGAGTTGCATATTAAATAGTCCCAAATTGCATATGCAGATTGGATGGAATAAATTTCCAGTTTGATATCTGGAATAGTTTTTTTGTTGGACAGTTTGGCAATGAGAAGTTTGACTGCTATTAGATCTCTTCTGTCTCATAGATTTATGATGCCCAAGCCTGTATAAAAATAGAAAACTTTGTTAGAGAGTATCTATTTAACTCTTAGTTTTTGCTTAATAACTCTAGCCATTTTTTATTAGAGTTGAGAGCATTTGTTATCACTTAAAACTGAGACTTGTGTTGCATAGTCTAGTTATGTAAGGATAATCCAATAGGATGCTTGTTTGGTAATAATGTCATTTCATCCCTTTTGACTAGCAATTGATTTTGTGAATTTGTCTATTTTCTCCTTAAGTTTGTTTTTGGTTGCCTTTGCTGATGAGTATCTGGAAAGATAGATTCCTAGATATTTGATTGCTTCTTTATAAGGTTTAGGGCTGATGGACTTCTCTTTGATCATTAAGATTTTATTAGCATATCAACTTCTGGTCTTGATATTATTAATTAGATTGGATTTCTTCTTGTTACGTTTAGTTTAAGAAAGGAACAGAATATGTTTGTCATTTTTTGAAGAGTGTGGATATATTGATTTATGAGAGTCACATTATCCATGTATGCAGATATTGCTAATGAGGGGTCAGAGTTACTTGAGATTCTAGCAACCATTGGATCATAGAAGATCATCATAGGAGGGGAGCTAGGATCTCTTCCTGGTTAATGCCATTACTATTTTTAAAGGATTTGTTAGATCATAGTGTGTGATAATTTTGAGCTCTTTTTCTGTTAAGAGATTCAGGATGAGCTGTGAGATTTTGATAGATATTTTGACTCTATTGAGAGCATAATGAAGACTGTTAAGATTGACTGAATCAAATGCCTTTGAGATGTCAAAAGAGGTGATCCAAAGCTCTTGGTTAAGGTTTTTGGCTTGCTCAGCTTTTGAGAATACAATTGTAATTGATTTCATTATGCTTTGATTCTTGAGTCTAGTGAAGTTGCAACTGAAGAGGATGTTATGTTGGAGTAAGGATTGAATAAGTCTTTTGTTTATGATTTTTGTAAAGATTTTCCTACTTGATTCTATAAGGGAGATTGGATAGGTATCGGTTAGTTCATATAATTATACTATTTTTTTGGGAAGCAGGGCTATTGCTGATTGTTTCCAATAATATGGGGTTGTGATATTTTGAGGACGTTGTTAAATAGTTCGACTATCAACTTGAAAACTTTTTCCTTCAGGTTTTTCCATATTTCATATGGAATTAAAGAGAGGCTCAGTGCCTTGTTTTTTGGAAGATCACTAAGAATATTCTTCATTTCTTCTGAGATTATAATTCTAAGTGTATCTGAATAGATTGTGTTATGGATGCTTGGGATGGGGTTGTAGTATTCTATCTATTTCTCCTCCATTTCAAAGGGTTTTTGTGTTAAGATGCTTTTGAAATAATCAGAGATGATTTTGCTTAATTCATTTGGATCATCACACAGTTGGTCTCCTTTGGATAGTATTGACAGATCCAGAGATAGTTTGAAATCTCCTAGAGCTTTTTTGAGAGATGCCTTTGATTTCACCCAGAATCTGTAGTAGTTTTTTTCTATACTGGTTCAGACTTCATCCATTACTATTTATTTAGCTTTGAACATTTTTTCTTTGAGGAAAACTCTTTGGGCTTTTCTCAGAGTCTTAATTATTAGAGGGTTGTTAGAGAGTTTTCTTATGGCTTTGTCAATCAAGAGATATAGCTTTGATTGGCTCTGATTGTGTTTGAGATTGTTATGTATTTGTGTACCTAGCAAGGGCTTTGTTTGGTTAGGTGGGATTTTGTTGTTTTCGTTTTGGGATATTGGATTCCATGGCTTGCTTTATAACCAAGTTGAGAGCTTCCCAGAAGATATTGTCTATTGTGGCAAGGGCAAGTTCTATGTCTTCCTACATTGATTGGACTTGTTTTTTTATTGCCTAATGGAATTGGAAGGTACTGGTTGAAAAGAAGATTTTGTCAGGTTTGTACTCAAACCAATCAAGAACTATAGTGATTTGTTTGTGGTCTGTAGGTATAGCTGTTTGATTGAAGACTTTTGTAGCTAATTATCTTGCTTGCCAAGTCATTGGTTATCCAGATCTGATTAATTCTTGAGACACTTGTGGATGTGATGTGTGTATATTCTGACTCTTTCTTGATTGCTCTTGCAACATCAATGAACTTATGTAGATACCTATAAACTTGTCTCTTGAAAGTCAGAGAGGATGCATTGATGGAAAGAGCTGAGTTGAAATAGGAGTTGAAGTCTTCTTTATTATGATGTGCTTGTCTATATATTGCCTAATAAAATCTCTAATTGTTTTGACTATTTTTTTTCTCGTGATTGGTTTATGTGATAGATAACAGAAAATTATTATGATGTGAACTTTGGGTTTGAATTTGAGGTGAGCTGCGTACCAGAATTCATTAGAGGCAAATGTGTTATAAATGTGGTTCGAAATTGGTTTGGAAAAAATGATACTGGCACCGTTGCTTGCTGAGAAAGCTAGTTGACTAGAAATAATGATTTTGTCTTTGATTTTTTAGATAGCAGAATGTGTTCTTGATTTCTGAGTAGCATAAGATTGCTCTCTCATTGTTTATGTTTTTTATGAGGACATGAAGCTTTTCCTTTTTATTAAGTCCTTGAACATTTAAAGTTGAGATGGTTATTAAATTTCTAATTTTTGATTTTGATTGCTCTTGATCCAGCAGGGGTGATGATTGAGAAGGAGTTGTATTGGAGTGAGGATGAGTGTTTTAAATTAAAAGAATGACTGGAGTTTGTTTGTGTACTTATTAAAAGAGACAGGATAAGAAAGTCAGATCTGGGTCCAGTGACTCAGTTTTGGTGATGAAGGTCATTGGAAGTTTGTCAAAGAAGAAGTGGGCTCGGAGGAGCTGAATTGTAGTATTAATATATTAGTCTTCTATTAAAGGTAGGGTAATGTCTATTTCTTGTTGGGTAAGGTATTTATTTGTTTCTTATAGGAAGGGCAGTTCTGGAAGTACCGAAAAAATCTATTTTTGTAGAATCTAGCCTTGATATGTTTGTTTAATTTTTTTTATTGTTGTTGAGAAGTCTGGTGACTCTCTGTGAAGTTGTTCTTTGTTGATATTGAGGTGTGTCTCTATCTTTTTTAACTCTTTGGGCATTGGAAAGCACTTGTCTTGAACTAGACTTTCTTTAATCCACTGTGATCCTAACGGAAGCTCAAATTTGAACTTGTGAGAGAGATTGGTAATGAATTTTTCTACATCCTCTTAATGGATGATTGATAGATCTAATTTATTATTTTCACCGAACCAGTGGGCTAGGGGCAAGGGGTGCTTGACTCTAATATAGTCAAGGGGAATGTGTATCACTGTATAGTTGTGTTGTCTGAGGATTTAATTACTTTTTTCATTACTTTAGATTCATTGTCAACTGGGAAATAGAATCGCAGATCGTGAGGCAACTCTTTATATGAGGCTGGGAGTGTCTGTTTGGAAGTGAGCAATTGGAAGTAGCTTTCTGGAAGCTTTGCCAGGACATGATAAACATTTCTTAGTTGGTTTGTAAGCTATTTGAGATTTCTGAGGTCACTTCTTTTGATGAGGAGGAAGAGCTTTTCGAGCTTTTCTTTGAGTATCAAGAGATCTTCTGAGAGATTTGGTCTTTGGATAAAAAGATTGTCAGAAGGAGGTCAAAGTTGTAGAATGCTCTGAGGCTTCTAGTAACTTAAGTGATGTGATTGGATGATACTAATGGTATTATCCTTGATAATTTAATTTTGATTGAGCTAGGAATTTCTTTTGGTAATTGAGGAAAGTTGGGCAGGTTTTTCTTTATTCACTCTATACATTGAGTGTAAATTTCTTGATAGTTTATTCTGTCCAGGGTAGGATTGATAAAGAAGTTAAAGAGGTATTCCAGCATCTGTGCTATTTGCCAGAATTTCATTGTTTTGGTGTCTGTGAATTTGATGTAGGCAACTGCAAGGGCTTTGTTAATGATAATTCTGATTTTTCTCTTGATAGCTTAATTGATGTATCTGATATTATTGTTTTTAATATAATTTTTATGAAACTTTTTCTCTATATTTTCATACTCTCTCAGATATTGACCCTTGATTATTTCCTTCCTAGCAAAGGTTTTGAAAAAATCTCGATTCTTATGTAGAATTTTAGTGAAAATAAATTTGATATTAGGCTTTAGACCAGGATTGCTTTCTTTTCTTAATTTTAGGAACTAGTCAATAATGGCTTTAGGGATGCACTTGCAATTATCGAGATCTCAGTACAATTCAATTAGCTTTACTTGTTTAGCTTTTAGGTTAACATCTCTAATATTATTGTTTATAGTTGAAAGAGATAAAGGTCTGGTTTTAGCTTCTTCTTTTGTTTTATTTGCCCATAAGGAAATCATCTGAGATTGAGATGAATCTAATTGGATTGGGATAAAATTGTTATCCACTTCTATATTTGTACTATTGGTGCCTGTAAATAATGATGTGACTGCTTCACTTGTGAATAATTATAATGTAGAACATGTGCTATCAGAACTAGCATGGTATTTGGGTAAACTGATATGATCTACTTCATGTGTTACATTTGATGTATAAGAGTTGGTATGACCTGTTACATGTGTTGCATTTGTTGCTTGAGCACTGAGGTGATCTTTATTGTGCACAGGGGGCTCTACATGCATGGTTTCAGAAGAACAATCAATCTGCATTTCATTGTCACTGCTCATTTTCTCATTTGGGACTAGAGTATTTGAAGAGAGTTTAGGGATTCGATTTTTTGAATTTTGAAGGTTTGGAAGAATTTTTTGACAATAATTATAACTCCGCTCTATGAAAGGTATAGGTCATAGTTCAAGGTATTCTTTATTACCTTTTTAATGGTACACTCTCTATTATTTGTGTCTAGTTTAAATTTTGTTTGATGTTCAGTAAATGCGTTTAGTATATCCAAGGACTTGGGATCTAAAAATAAGGCAGTTGCTTTAAGTTGAGATTTGAGAAGTTGTTTTCTGACTTCAAACTTTACTTGGACAACTTTGATGAACTCTTCTATTAATTTGATATGTTTTATTATGATATGAATAAGTCAAGAGTTAGGATGGTTGTTAAAAGATAGAATATAAATTTCTTTTGCTGGTTTGGTAACATAGATTTGTGATATTTTATCATTTTTATAAATGATGATGACTTTGAGGTTCCTTTTATTATTAGTCAAGACTATATCTAGCAAGGTATTTTGGATATTGATATTGGAAGACTTTAGAGCAAAACTTCCTTCACCTTTGATTTTTCCTTAGACAAAATTTTATTTTCCTTAAGTGTTTCCTAATTTGGTAGTTTGATGTGAGTGAGAGTTTTTTTTTTTAAAAAAAATTTTTTTTAATCAAATAAATTTCTTTAAAAAATTTTTGTTAAATAGATTAAAAAAAATTTAAAAAAAGTTTTAAATTGTTTTATTATTATTATTCTTATTTTGTTATTTTAATAATTTTTGTTTTTCAAGATAATTAATAATAATAAATTATTATTAATAATTTTAATAATAGAGTTCAATTATATTATTACTTAAATTTTATTTAGGGTAATTAGTTAAAACTTAGTTTTGTATAATTCAAATTAGTTCAGTAAACTTTTTATATTTTTGAGTAATATAGTTTTTCAATTAATACTATATTAAAAAATATTAATTATTATATAAAAGTTTATGTAATATTGTAAATAATATTTTAATAAAAATATATTATGATTATATAATTGTAAGTAAAAAAAAATTTAAAATTTAAAAATCAAAATTTATAATAAAAATATAGCAAATAAACTCAAACTTATAAAAGTAACTATTCTTGAAAATAATAAATAATAAGTTTTTTAAATAATAAATGAAAAAAAAATTAGAATAAGTATAAATAAGTTTTTTAAATAATTAAAAAAAAAGAAAAAATTTTAAAACTATTAGATTTTTTGAAAGGTATTAAAAGTTTTTTTTTTTTTTTTTATTATAATATATTTGTACAAATTAATAATTTTTTTCTTTTTTTCTAATATAATTTTTTATTTTATTTAGTGATATAAAAAATAATTGACTTTTGACAATTAACTAATAATAAAATAAATAATCAAAAGAATATTCATTCAAAGTATTGTACTTATGAAACATTATATTATTTTTATAATCAAACTTAAAAATTTTAACATACAGTAAGACAAGTTTATTAATAGAAAAATTAATTTAGTTTTTAAGTAGTCAATAGACAATAAACACACTGGATTAATGGATTATTGCAAAAAAAAAAAATAAACAAATAAATCAAATTAATAATATGCTGTATTAAAAATTTTTAATTAGAAAAAATAAGTGGTATAGGAGATGGTGTTGGACTCACGGTAATTTGTGTAATGATTGTTTAAGAAAAAAAAATTCCTTCGCACAAAGAAATTTGGATATGTATATGAAAAGACATACAGTATCTCCCGGAATAAAAATGGCAATTTTAAAAAAGTTATTTATAGAATTACGCCTAACAATGTCAACGCCAAGGGCGTGAGAAAAACACATCCTTTCAGTAGTTTGGCTTCTCACAAACTGCAGTTTTATGTTTAACCTTCACCAGCGTCAAAAAAAAAAAAAAGGAAATTAGATTACATAATAAAACGTACAAAAATAGGGTTTCATTTTCTAATAACTTCGTAATATAAATTTTAAAAATTTTGAATTTTATCAGATTAATTGATGCATAAGGGCGGATTCAGTTCAAACTAGACACTGTTGGGAAATGACAATCGAATTAAATTTTTATGTTTCTCAAATATTTCGATTTTATAATTAATTAAGAATTAAAAAAATTTTTAACTCAAAACATGTCATCATGGTTAGTTACCTTTATTAATTAGAAGATTACTATTATAGAATACTTTTTAGGCCACGCTCGAAGGTTATTTTACGACACGTGGATAGGTAGACGGCTTCCGAAAGTCAAATTCGGTATCGATAATGTTTAATCACATATAAATTTTTGTATATCAGCTTAATGTTTCTGATCGCCGTTAGAAGAAAATATCCAACTTAGGTTATGGCGTCTTATTATAACCCCAAATTCGATAACGATTTCCGCAGTTAAGCCATATGGTCGTTAGATCACATGTAAACAATTGGGTGAATGCGTTTTGTAGATCATTTGTGAAGGCGAATAGTGAGAATATACTGTATGTTGTTAGATATGCTATCGAGTTGCTATCAAGGAATACTATCAAATATGCTTATACATATGTGCTATCAAGTGTATTATTGGATATGCTATCGATTAATGCGAGCATAAATGCTTCGAGTCATGCTAGATGCGTAAGCATTCTCACCTTCGTGAGTCGGGTATACGCTCTCATTGGAAAATGCTACCAAATCGTTTTCGCCTATGTTTAATATGGGAGATGGGTATATGGCATCTTTTTTTACTATGAATAAACCTACCTTGAAAAGTTACACAAAACATATACCAATTTTACTATAGTCTTCTGCCATAATTATTATATAGATATATTCCGCAAAAGACTATACCGTTGCATCTAACTACATATACCAATTAAGACTATACCTAAAACTACTTTCAAATTATATCTGACTACGTACAGTATCCAGAAAACTACATTGTTATAGCTTGTTGTTGCGAAGCAAAAAATTTCGAAAAAGACTATACCTGTTAACTACTATCAAATCTATATGTATTTTACTATAGTCTTCCGCCATTTTATATACACATCATTCCGCAGATCACTTCACTCGACTTAGAATTACTTGACTATTGAACACGCGATTCTTCATGTTTATTTCGCTAAAGTTTGATACTATTTTTATTTTATTTTATTTTTTTTTTTTGATATCGTTTACTACTCATTAAAAAAAATAATTTAAACTTTTTCAGATTATATTGAGCAAATATAACCGAACTAAAACTGATACATAACAAACGCACAAGTGATCCGGTACGGGGGCGGGGAAACTTTAGAAGGTACCCCAACTCGTAATGATACAGTATTATTTCAAAAATGTGATAATGGTTTAACGGCCATACTTCAGCAAAGCATATCTGATAAGCTGCCCATACATTTTATGCCTAATGATGTAGGTGATGCTCTGAATGTATAAATGGAGTATTATATTAACACATGTCCTACTGTACGTATTTATGAAACTTTAATTAATGGATAAAAAGCTAAAGTAGACATTACAGGAATTAGACCTTTCTTTGATGTTGCTGTACCTAATAATGTATCCCTTTCCATATTCAAATCAAGATTAGTGAAAATTATATCTATATCTAAAACCATCAAAGGAACATCAAAATTTGGAATTGAGATTATCCAGTTCATGGATACCATACAGAAAAGAAAGCATACTGTATATACGCACAATAACATAAAATCAATATGACCGATTGAACATTTTAAAAGTGATTTGTGAATTTCATTTGATAATCTAAATAATAAATATTATTATCGTAAAATTGCTCGTGAGAAAAGATTACCTATTTCTAGTTGGGCGGCACTACACAATGGGAATTGGTCGCCAAATATTTATTCATTCCGAGTTTCTATGGATAATTCTATCTCAATAGGTGAAAAGGAGTATAAAGACTCATTAATTATTTCTGCACTTAACCGAGATAGAACGCTTGTTCTTACATGAGATATTGAAACTCATAGATCACGTGAATCGGAGACCTTCCAGTTGCAAAGAATAAAGATGAGATAGAATGTTTATGATTTGCATGACAGTACACCGGAAAGATGACTCTACTGCATTGGAGAAGCTTTTTATCGTTGACGTAGAAACTAAGCCATATCCAGATTGGATCACAAGTTTATGTGGAAACCAGACAAATTTGAAGGCATTTGCGTTATGATGGAAATATTTAGCTCCTGATATACAGATAGGTTTTAATGATTCGC
>CAJVPT010003386.1:0-15373 GCA_910592055.1 Acaulospora colombiana
TCTTTCTCCTAAAAATTTTAAGAAAAAGAAGTAAAAGAAAGTTAGTAAAACAATGTATACCTCTTTCCTTGATATTTTTGAAAGGCTTGTTGTATGTGTATTATAAAAGCTTGGTAGCTTGGTTTGAAAGATATGTTGTTTTCCTTGTGTGTTTGACCAAGTTTGCTTTTTTCCAAAAAAATGCCAAAAAAGGAAATTTTTGAGAAAAAAAGAATTAGCGGAAAGAGTTTATTTTTGATTTTTTTTTATAATTCAAATATAATATTTTGATTTTTTAAAAAAATTTTAAGCCATTATTTATTCTTTGTAACTAATTGTATTAAAAAACTTCTTGCAAATCTTTCATGTTATAATTTAATAATAGATATTTTTGATTAAATCATTGATTACAATTTTTGCTTAGTAGAATTAATAAATTTTATTATTATTTATTTGCTTTTTATTTATAACAAAAATTTTTTATTTATTTATTTTGTTAAATATCATAAACAAAATATTGATAATAATTATTTTGATATATTATCAAAATAGTTTATTGCAGTTATAACAATCTAAAATATTTATACTATTGAAGAATTAATTAATTATTTCAAAAATAAGATACAATCTTATAATAATTACTTATTTGAAATTCATTCATGTATCAAATCAAAAACTATTATTAATAAATTAATAATAAATGATTTTTATTCATATTTATTATTTGTAAATTTAATAATAAACTATATATTTTAACTCTCAATATAGTTAATTCTATAGATTATAAGAAAATTTTTTTAAAAATTAAAAATATATAAAATATAAAAAAAATTAAATATATTATATCCAAGCAAAAAACAAATGATATTTCAATAATAATGGCAATAAAAACAAATAAAGATTTTTTTTTTTTTTAAAGAACTCGATGAGCTGTTTTATTCAAGGAATTAAACTTTGATCTGTCAAGTGATTTGTTAGGCTACATTATTTAAAAGAAATAGAAAAAATACTTTAACAGAACTAGCTGCTCCAGCTGCTTAAAGTTATTACAATCCTATAGGGTACAGTGTACCAAGATACCACTATTGTTCAGCTCTATAGAAAGGAAAAAAAAGTATAAAATTAATTTACCACTGATATGTAGATACACGTGTTTGAATACCTAAGTTAACTAATTAAAACCCTAAAAAAATAGCTAACTTTGAATTTGTTCTATGAATTATAAAGTGGAGCAGTAGGAAGGTATAGTGTATTTATTATGTATGTGTTTCTGTATTTCTTACTGTCACCCCAATTCAATATATTTGAAAAAAAGCTTGAGGCTAAGGAAATATTTACTATGCAACTCATATAGAGGAAGAAGCTTTTGATTGGATCCACACTGTCCTGCTTTCAACAGGATGTGCTTATCATTAATGTACTTAGAGTGGTAGTGTTAGTATGATTCCTTATTGTCATCTTGTGATAACTTCCAGTAATATTTATTTGCCAGCTTGTTGATTATTTTTAGGTAATGTTATAAAACTCCCAATTCGATAACTGATACCTCTCAATTTAACTTTACCTAAGATTACCTCAGTACTACAGGAAACTTTTCCATGTTCTTTTGATGAAATTACTCTCTAGCCAGGTTCCAACTATATATGGGAGTGAACTACTCTTACTAAATAGGAAGAGGAGATTTTTTAGGATGGTCATTTGCACAGTCAATTTGGTGAGGAGGTTAGTGAAAGGGAGCTCCTCTTAATATGGTCTGGGCAATTGTTACATCTTCCAAGGTGTAAGAGATACTATCTCTAAGAAGAAAGGGTTGGGGAAAGTGACATATATATAGTTGTGTAGGTCAATCCAATATAGTACGTTCTATCTTGCCATGGATCCTTTTTACCCTGATGCAGTAAAGTCAAGAGATATTTGCTAGGCCTCTATATCCTAAGAGTTGAGCTAAATAGTTCATTAGCTATAAGCTCCTTTCTCTTTTCAATTGATTGATCAAGTGGTTGCAGTTTCAAAAACCAAGTTCAGGTGGTTACAGTCTATAGAGTGTATCCATTGAATTATGTTGATGATTGCGATGAGAGCAACACCTGATTTCAAGAGTGGTGGTACAAAATAGGATATGTATGTGACACATGTATTGTCTTGTTTACTTCCAGCTATTGTATGGTGTTATCCAACTTCTACTCTTTAACCAATGAAATTTCAGCAAGTCCAGTATAATCAAGAATTTAGAGTCAGAAGGCATAGGCAAAATTTCCCAAAATAAAACTGAAAAGTTAATTCCACACGGAAGAAGGCTTGGGGTCTAGTAAATTTTCTAGAAGAACAAAACCACTATGTATAGTATAACCTTTGACGAGTACACCTTCTTTAAATTTGTCTATTCTAATTATAGGGGAAAGGAGAGGAGTCTTCAACCAAAAGTCTTCTCTCTAAAGGACCTTTCTTACCGTTGGGAGCCTAAATATATCTCAATCACTTTTACTTAAAAATTACACTCAAGTCAAACAGAAAGTTAAAAGGGAAGCAGACATGGGTGGGAGGTGCTATACAGTGTATTTACATAGTATATGAATAAAAGTGAGGCAGCTATATTAGTATAAAAGAAAAATTTTTGACGAACGCTGCTTTGGAGGGGTGATTCTGAAGATCAGCGGAAAGAGTAAAACAAATAAAGATTATTTATTTGAAAAAAAATATTAATAATTATTTAATTCTTATAGAAATATAAGATTATAATTTCGACTATATATTATATATACTTGAAATTAAAAATATTTTATATAATAATTTTTTTAATATTCAATAAAATTTAATATATAATATATTATTAAAAAATTAAATTCTCAAAAAATTTAATAATATTAAAATTAATGAATTTTAATTTTCAAATTTTAAAAAATAATAATAATAATTTTAATTTTTTAAATTTTATTTTTAAAAACAATTTTTTAAAACTAATAATTATATTAATTTAAGGCAAAATTAAATTAAATTAAATGATTTCAAAATCTTAATTTTAGATTATCAATAAAAAAATTTTTTTTAATTTTAATTACTAGTTATTGAAAAATTTAATAAAATATAAAATAAAATCCAAAGTATAGATAATAGATATATAGACTTTGACAAAAAAAAAAAAAACTCTTTCTATAATCAATCAGATCCTTAAAATTTTTCTTTTTTGAAATTTTTAAGATGAAAAGCAAAAAAAGATAAGAAGTCACAACAGAAGTCTCAAAGCTTTCAACAACCTCCACAATGATGGAGTGCATCTTGAAATATAACAAAAGAATCGATAAAAAATTAGGCCTGGCCAGAACCCAACTATATGCAAAGAAACCCATTACGACAGTAGCCAAGAAGCTCATACAATCAATGGCAACTATTATCTTCAATAATAACCAATAACCCAATAACAATACAACCAACACAACTATACAACAAGAGATAACATCATAAGAAAAACAACACTGGAACATTTGTCACAACAAAGTCAGGAATCAGAGGTATCAATCTCTTTATGGAGTGACATAGTAAAAATGCAACTCAACACAACCAACGAACAGAGTGAGCAACAAGAAAAACACTACAGAAGAACCACCACTCAGAAACCACAAACAGCTCAAAACAACAGTTCAGATGAAGAAATGTAAACTGAAGAGAAAAGCAATTCAAAACAAAAATAGTTCACCATTTCCAAAGGCAAAAACAGAGAAATCGACATCCCTCAAGGTAGACCAAGATCCAAATTTCCATTTGACAGAACAATTTGATATCGACAAGAATGCTACAAGATCAGCATTCCAGTGAAACTAGTCAAAGGAAAAACAATACACCAAAAACTAGAACATATTATTCTAGCCCTCAACTCTCCCAAAGAACTTTTAATAATATGTAATGAAGAAAAAAAAGAAGACATGCAAATTATTGCTATCTTTACAGATTAACATGCAACAGAACACATGACAACCATAGAGACCCCAGAAATGGATAATAATAAACTGAGACACATAAAAACTGGATATTAAGAAATTAATAAAGGAAACTCCATAGTAGAATGGGACATTCCCTTAAATACAAGACTCATAGAAGTCAAACAAGCCTTCGCCAAACATGATTAAATTCAAGGCATCATTATGAGAACCCAAAACTTATGACAATGTGTCACAATCACTTTCAAAGATCAAGAACCCAAATGTAAACTAGTAAACATCAGAAGCATCCTAATCAAAGGAGACTCAGTGAGAATCAATGATGTAGAATGGACACTTCAACAAATGAAACAAAGATATGAGATCATAGCTAAACTAATGAACCTCCCTTCCAATATATCAGCATGGGATATCAAAAATATCCTCACACAATGCAAGGGATGCATATGTTACATCTCAAGGATAGCAAGCAGGATTATAGACCTAAAAGATTTGCAGTTGTCAGCTTTGAAACACAAGAAGACCTATTAGTAGCAGCACAAGCACAATACTAACAAGGAGAAACAACCCTTGCATTTACTCCAATCTTAACAAAATTATATGCAATATGTGATGTGTCTTTCTATCTAGCCAAAAATTGCTTCACTAAGGAAAGATGTCTCCAATAGAATATCTATAATAAAAATTAAGCAACTAAATTTAAAGACCTTTACAACAAATTCAAACCATAAAAAACCTCATCAATCTGTAATATTAACAAATCAAGAATACCCAAAATATCAAAGGCAGGAACATCATATGCAATAGTAGTTTCTCGAACAACAAAATCAAAACAAGAGAACCCAACAACTCTCGAAGATTGGTAATATCCTCAAAGAAATCTAGCAACAACTAAATACTATCAAACATCAAGTGGCAAAACTGGATAAGCATATCACTAACCTGGAATACTATGATGAAGAATATTACAAATCAATGGATAGCGAACATACACCAACATCACAAGACTTAACACACATATCACAATCCAACAATACACAATCCATACCTGAAGATAGCTTTGAAGATCTCAAAAACACACAAATACAACTCTTTTCCTCTATCGATGGAATGCAAGACAAAATGAATCAAATTTTCATCACAATGGATACTCTAGCTCTGATCTCAATCAAAACTAACACTGACAATCAATAACTATAGGAAATGCACATAGCAATTCCAATAATAACAATGAACACGTGAATACAAATATGATACATAACCACCAAATTAACAATTCCAACAACCCTCCATCCAAAACACAACAACTTGAAACAAATCCACCATGACCAGACTCAGACTCTACAACAGATAAAATCTCATAACAACCTCAAATCACCACAAGGAAAATCAATCACTCTAACAGACAATACTATCACACTACATAAACAACAATCTAAACTATAAAATTATAGAACAAACCTGAAATATCTTTACAACAAATGTCAGAGATCTTAAATTGAATCCAAAAAACTACTCCTCTAGATAAAATGGATCAATAAACACAAATCAAGTATCCTTATACTTACAGAAACAAATCTCAGTAATATGAAAGAAAAATTCATTCAATTTCACAATTACCAAACTACATGGAGCAACACAAGTAATCAATTAAAAGGGTTTGAAGTAGCACTGTTAATTGAAAAAAACCTAGCCAAACATATTTACAAAAAGTAAACATGGAAGGATAGAATTATTACAATAGACCTGTTATTCAAATTCAAATATAAACTCAAAATCATTGCCATCTACCTTCCCACTCAAGTACACCAGTCAAATCAAGAGTTCACTAAAGAAATCTTTAAACTTATCAATGAAGCAAAAGCCTCAAATAGTTAAATGATAATACTAAGAGACTTCAACTTAGTTTCCAATCCCAGTATAGATATGCCCAACTCAAAGTTTCCAAAAACAAAGCAATATCTCCCAACAGGAAAGTTCATACAATGGTTATCAAACAATCAATTCATAGATACTTTTCAAGAAATCAATCTATACAACACTCAACATACATGAAGCAATACAGAAGATACAGTCAATAGAATCAATCAAATATGAATCTCTTCATCACTACTCTGGCTCCTCACAGAAGCACAAATACAAGAAATCAACAAATAAGTGATGGAAACTGACCACAATGCAATATACTGTAATATACAATATTGAAACACTGATCTCAGAATTAAACAGATACAGATCACAACCCAATACCAGATATAATTGGCAAGGCACACTTCAAAAGAAATAGAAAGATTTCAGAGAACATATACAATCTAAACTTGAACAATCATGGGATGAACTCAACACCTTTCCAGACAAAGTGAATAAAAAATGGAACCTTTTAAGAGAAACTATTCTTCAAAGTGCAGTCCTCCATATCAAAAAATACAAGGAAAAAAAGAGATCACCAAAACCACCTAGCCCCTCCACTGATGCTCTATGCAAACTCTCAAAAATCCACTTATTGAGCAAACAACTTCTCAACAACAATCCACCATCAGACTACATCCTCAAGAAAATCAAATCCATATTGAACAAATTAGTCAACAAATACTCTATCATCATAGACATTTCAAAGGAGTCCTCTTGCCTGACAAATATCATAGAATGGATTAAATCCATCAAAAACACAAGAGACATACATAAAGCAATCTTCAACAAACTGTATAGAAACAGACAATTAGAAGCCATATTTGAATAACTACTAAAAAGACAATTATACTTCAACATCAACAAAAAACAGATGATCAGAAATCTACTAAATGATCCCAAAAGACACATTATACTAGACAAGCTAATCACACATAAACCAAACAAAACAATTATCACAAATCCAGAAAAAATCAAAGAAGTAGTCAAAATACATTACTAGAACTGAACCAGTAAATGCAATACCAAGATGATCTAATCCACAATATGGGAGGATGAATACAAACCAATGCAATAGGTGAACAAAAAATGATACACCGATGTAACTAATACTATCATAGCAGAAGAGATCCAAGAGGTACTTAAGAAATGCTTCAATAAATTAGCATCAGAACCACTAGGAATTCCTTACATCACACTGAAAAAACTTAATAAAGAAACAATTAACTATATTGCAAACCTTTTCAACAATATACTACAAATAGATAAAGTATCAAATGAGTGGAGTCAGGGTAGTATATACTTCATCCCAAAACAAAAACCATGGAAAAACAATATCAATATAATATAACCGATCACTCTTCTTGAAACAATATGGAAAATATTCACAAAAATCATCAACAACAGACTAGTTAAAATCTTCACCACCTATTAAATATTATCTGAACACAACTGGGCAACCCTCCCAGGTTGCAACATATAAGAACCTATTCCTATAATTAGAGCAATCCAGAATGATACAAAACAACATGGTAACAAAACATGGATCCTGAGCCTAGATATGGCAAAAGTCTTTGACTCAGTAAATATTCAAAAACTCAAATTAGCACTTTAATGAATCAGATGCCTAGACACCATCATTCAAATTATCACAAACATTTGCGACAACAGACAAAACCACATTATTACACTATTCGGACTATCACTACAATACACAGTAGAAGATGGAATCGACTAAGGAGACACTATATCACCCTTATTCTGGAAAATCTTCTATATCCCACTCCTCTCCCTAATCTCAAAAACACGAAAGGAATATACCCTCACAACAAAATGGAAGGAATCTATAGCACTATCAACCATCTCAACTCAAAATATCTCATGCTTAGCATTCATGAATGACACCACCCTAATAGCAAGCAGTCAAAAAAGACTACAAAAAATAAGTTACATCAGCTCAACCTTTTTCACAATAAATGACATCCACATCAACACATCCAAATCAAATCTTTTAGTTCTTAACTCTGTATATGACCCAAACAACCAGATTCTAATTCATGAACAACCAATTACAAGGCTCCCACCAAATCAAGCAACTAGAATCCTAGGAATATACCTGAAAGGCAAAGGATTAAAAACATATTAACAATATCTGATAAAGGAAAAAATATTAAAATATGTTAATATGATCAAATAGAAATAAATAACAGATAAACAAATTAGATATTTATATAATCAAGTCTGAACATCAATGATAATATACCTCTTATTTGATATGGTTCTCACAGAATCAAACTGTAACAAAATAATGAGTATTTTAAATCCCATCTGCAAATATAAACTCAACCTGGCAAAAACAGCACCCAATACAATCTTACACAACCCACTGGAATATAGTTTCTTCCCTCTGGAATAGACAACTACTATTTCATGTCAATAACTGATACAAAAGACTAAATAGACAAGATATCATAGAAAAAATCACCAGTATATATCTATAGGAAGTGCAAAACAGATGATGGTCAACCAAATCCATAACAAGCATACAATTCACAGACCCATTCTTACCTCAAGGACACGACTTTACACATGATCTTCTCTTTCTTTTCAAATAACATGGATATACAGGAATAGTACAAAACCTTCAAATCTTCAAAGAAACAGACATAACTATCGAAGAAATAACAGAACCAATGTGATACAATAAACACAGAAAATAGCTTACAACAAACTATATCCTCTTATTGAATTGGTTCAAAGAAATTTAACAAAACCAAAAAATCCTAACCTTAATCAAAAACAGACGAACATATACACAAGCCACAAAAATCAATCACAGACTAGCAATAGAAACATCAAATCAAGAAATTAAATGGACTGTATCACAAGACACCAACACAAGTGTCATTGGCAGAAAGCATGCCATTCAATAGAACACAGTCAAACTATAATATTATATTAGAGTCAATAACAACTGTTCCCTCCTAAAAGAATGCGATGAGTGCCCCTTGAATACCTCAGGAAAACAAGAAGAATGTATCTTCTACAAAAAAAAGAACTGCTTGATTAGCATCACAGTTCACAAAAGCAAAACTAGCTCAAGAAACTTACCTTCCAAAAAACTTTGCCAAAGAAGTAGAATATTATCCAACAGCATCAATGATATTTTCAAAGACAAATTCTCATATCTGAACCTTTCGCCACCACCAAACATTCTCAATAATCAAATAACAATTAACAAAACCATTATTAAAAGATATCTCAAGACATTAGAATGAATGATCGAAAAACTGGCAACAATACATCACAAAATAGAAAAACTCCATGAACTCTCAGTTTTTACAAACAGATCTCTAGACTCAAACCAAAAAATAGGATTTGATTGACACATTACCCAAAGACTAGACATCAGTTTCCAAGGAAAAATAAACAAGTTCCCATCCTCCACAAGAGCAGAACTTGCTGTGATATTCACTTTCCTCATAATAGTACCTGCCAACTGCACAATTATCATTTGCAGTGATAGTCAAGCAGCCCTAGGTACAATAAACAAGGCACAAATAAATCCAGTCAACTTGAGAACTCTTAAAAATAATAACTTAATCAACTCCATAACTCACATTATAGAAAACCAAAAACTCTCTATTATCTGGAAAAAAGTTAAAGCTTACAGCAATAACAAACACAATGATAGAGTAGATCTCTCAGCGAAAGAAGCAACTCTACCAAGAAAGGCATTTGAGATAGAATGCATATCAATTAGAAGCAATATAGTAAATTGGACACAAGAATGAAATGGACACACCCTAAACAATACAATTACAATCTCAATCAAAAATTTAACCAGTACAAAACATATTCACAATTAGAGAAGCCTTGATCGCAACCTCACAATAATTAACAATATCTCCATATTAAATAACATTGTATGGGAGGCCTCACTTACCAACAGGTCACCTTCAAAACTCATAACAAGACCAACCAATCGAGAGGACCACAATAGTAGATTCTTTAGATATATACTCTGGAACCTAGAACTATCTATCAAGGACAAACTGCACAGAAGAGCAGCAAACACTTATATGGACAACCAATGCCTCAACTGTCAACAAATAGAAATCAATGCATACTGCATGATATGCAGGGGAACAGAGCAGACATATACAAAAAATTACAGTAAATAATTAATGAAGAAGTCAGTAGTAAATCAAACATATCCACAAAACATAATTTCAATAGAGAACTCAACAAACAAGCAACATTCTGGACAAATGAAGTCAAGAACTATATAAAAAGAGAAGCTCTTACAATGGATTTAATAAAGACTATAAAAAAATACACATTGGCAAAATATCATAAAGAAACTATTAAAAGTATTGTCAACAGATTCCTCAATGTACAACAAGAAAAATGGAACCAAAGGTGTAATAACTTCATACAATGGAAAAAGAAACACAACATTACTGCAAAAGATAAAAGGTAATGGCAACCCATAATTACAAAAAAGAACACACAAATTCTGCATTCCAGATATTAATGCACTTATGGTATATGCTAGCTATTATTGAATTAACTGGAACACAATCTATTTATTTATAACAAAATTTTTATGGGACAGGTAAAGCCTTGGCAAATTAGTCAAATATATACCAGTACTTGGCAATAAATCACACGGTAGGAAGATTTCCTTAGGTAGATAGAGTGATAAATTTGTATAAAATAAATTTATATATACTCATCATAAAAATATCTAATAAACAAGGTGTAAGTCACTTATTAAAATATATATATAGACTTTGAATTTAGCTATTTTCTTTTTATATAAGTTCTATCTTATATTTATTTATATTTTTATAATTTTATTTAATATAATTTAAATTAAAAAAAATAATAAAAAAATAAATATAAAAATTTTAGAATTATAATTTAGAATTAAATTTAAGATTTTAATTTCAAATTATTATTTTTGAAAATATAATTTTGAATCTTAAATTTTTGATTTACTTTCAAAAATAATTACTATATTAATAATAGTAGTAAATATATTTTAATTTGGAATATAAGATATAAGAAAATAATTAAATGGAAGCAAATACAAGAGATTTGCAAAAAAAAACAAGATCAAAGATTTTAGTATTTTTTAAACCTAAAAATCATATCTCTGATAAAAAGATAACTAATAATAGAAGAAAAATATTTAGAAGATAAAAATTTCAAGAATATTTTGATAAAAAAGTTGAATATAAAATAAAGTGATTGAAGTTTTAAGCCTTGTCAGAATTTCATAAAATAATTTGCAGTAGTGACTTATAGACTATGAAGTTAGCAGTTGAAAGAATTTTTATAAAAACTATTAATAGAATAATAAATTATTTTTGAATTTGTATTTAGAGTTTTAAGAAATTTATAAATTAAAGATAAGTGAGTAAAATAAAGATTTGGCTTTAGTAAAATACTTTAAATGTAAAATATATAATATTTTAATAAAGTATATACTATATATCTAGCTTAACTAAAGGTTTTTTTTTAAAAAAAAAGTAAATATATTTTAATTTTTTATAAAATTGTCTTAATAAATCTATAAAATATTGGTTTTTCAATAATTACAAAGATAAGTTTTTTTTTTTTAGATTTATGTATTCATTATATAAAAACAATTTTAATATCTCAAGTTTAATAAATATAGTTATATTATATTTTATAATATTAAAAAATTTTTTAAACAAAAATATATTAGAATATATATTTATTTTTATTGAATAATTTTTTAAAAATACTTTAAAAAGTTCAAAATATTATTTTTTTTATAATTATTTTACTAGTTAATAATATTTTTAACAAATTATCTATAACAATATTATTGATGTTACTATATTTATAGTTATTTAAACTAATACTTTTATTATTTATATTATTAAAATTATTTAAAGAACTATCATAGTTCAAGGAGATCCTACGCGGTATTAATTATTGTAAACAATTAAAAAAATTTAACTTAAATTATTAAAAAAAATTATTAAAAACCTGTAAAAAATCAATAGTTGCAATATTAATAATAAATTCTGATGATTATTTTCTGGGGATTGTAATTTATAGTCGATTCTTTTCTTTTTTTTTAAGGATTTTCTTTTTATTGATAATAAAGATAATAACTTAACCATCAAAAATTAAGTTTTTGATCAAAAGAGAAGGTGGGGATAGTAGTAGTAACTCTTATTTTAAGAATAGCATTAAGACACGTGTATGTAACTTGCGAATCATGTAGTGCAAAATTTGGATTAGTTAATAAAAAGTTGCTTTCAATCCATGTAATTAGCTTTAAGTACAATAAAAATTTTTTATTATAAGAAATAATTTAAATTATTCGCGTAACAGATTAATTATTAGGTATGCAAATAGTTTTGTTATTATGGAGACTATAATAATGAAATGTAACTTGATATACAGTATAAAGTATTAAGTAATTTTTTAAAACGAGGTGAACTATCTCCGGGAATTAATAAATCTAATTATTTGATAACATCCAGATAACTTGTGCATAGAGTTGACGTTTTAGTGTTCAGATAATCATTGTTGTTAAGACTAACTGATTAATTAATTTCTTAAACAATAAGGATTCTCTCAATCGGTATCAGCTTTAGACCTTCAATATCGTACCAGATTCGTCTTATGGAATCATGAATTCTTCCTGACAACTTGAAAAACTTCAATATCCTCGATAGGGAAACTTGAAGTATCGATAATCTCACGTTCATAATCCTTCTTCGTGCAAGAACCCTCGATAATGTGTAGGTCCCCACACCCAAATCCAACACAATCATAGTTTGCAGCACAATCGCGTATTGCTTGCTCGGGATTGACGACACGGCTAATAATGGCTTCTTTCTTAGTATCATGTCCAGTGCCCAATGAAAATATAAAGCTGTCCTTGGTGACAATCCATTGCCCTGATGAATTCCATTGTTTTGGATTATATCCTCCGATCAATTGTCCCGAACCTCCTACCTTAATTACCACCACCGTGGGTCCTTGTTTATCACATCGATTTTTGAAAGTTTGCCGGGAAAATCCATCACGACTTCCGCGTGCGATTAATTTGAATTCGTACGGAATTCCGCCGAATTCTAACGGTTCATTTGATGTTTCTCTCCGATCGATCCAACTTGAAATCAAAGCAGCATGTTGCGCGGTAATAATTATTGAGTCCGGAAGACGTGCTGATTTTCGAGGAGGTAATATCTCCAAGTCTGGTTCACTCTTGGGTACCATGTAATAAAGTTTAAGGTTTTCTTTCAGATCATGCGGTAGCAATTTCTTATATGGTCTCACTTTGTAATAATAATCGGTCGACGAAATTTGGAAAAATCTAATGTGCGGTATGCATTCTTGCAGAGTTCGCTTCATTGCAGCGACATCTTTGCTCGACCATTCGGATGCATTAGAACTGACTTCGGGATTTTGTGCTGATGCCCACTTGATCACGTAATCCCAAATCTGAATTTCCTCCATTCCCAAGTCATCCCGTTTCAAAAGACTGATGAGACTTGTGCCCTCCAGAGACACAAAATCATCAGATTGAAATATCAAAGAAGCATCTTCACAAATTCTTTCTTCACAATAAGCTTTTAATTTTCCGCACGACTTGTGACGAGTTGACGTTTGGTGGACGTGGACTATATTGCGACGAAGCCATTCACTCTCATTATGAATTATGTGATCTTGAACATATTCCACCAATTCTTCTAATACAAGCTCATCAGCGGCAACCAACAGTTCGAGCAATTCTTCTTTAACCTCTTTATCCAAATCAACAATACCAGTATATATATATCTATGGCAAGAGAAAACATCATGTACTCATCGTTATTTAATCGGAGTCACCTTAAATAAACTTCAAATAGCATCGATAGATGTAAAACAACAGTAAATACCTCAAAACATCCTTAAACACTCTTGGAGAGATATTAGGTTTCTTATAAATGACAAAACCATCCTTTTTCGTTGCCCACTTTGCCGATAGTGCAATGCGAAAATAAGGTGATCTGGCTCGAAGGATAACGGAGTGAGCCCGAAAAACCTCCATCGCAGGCTCTTCACCTACTTGAATGGAAACATTATAATCATCGGCATAATCTACCAGATTACGGATATCTCTCAAAAGTGCATTTGACAAGTCTGATAACAACATTATGATATTAGGAGTGAAAGAAAAATAATTGAGAGTGAGATGTCTGATCTTATTTTTGTAGGATAACTCTAATAAGGAATCATGCCAAACAAGGCAAAGTACGCAACCGATATTTGTGCGTAGAGTGAAACACCACAAAAAAAAAAAAAATTTTTTTTTTTTGTTATTTAATGGAACCGGTCCCAACCAAGTTCACCTTCTTGCATTTGTCAAGTATACATGACATATGATTTTAAATAAGCAAATTATTTTTATTCTTTACGCGAAATAATTGTTACGTGATCAAATGTACGTGCACGCACGCACGTACGGGGTGAGGTTCGGCGTAGGGTGGCCGGAAATAAGCACTGCATATGCGCCCTTTTTTCGCATATATCGGACGCATATCTAGCATATCAGTTATATAATTTACGCAGTTAGTGCAGTTTTTTTATTAAAAAAAAAATGATTACTGTTAGTGAATGCCAACGAGAATGTAACCTTTATCAAGAAAATTTTTACATAGAAGGCAAAAAACTATTTTATGTTTTTTGCAACTTGTAGTAAATCATGAAAAAAAATTTTCAGTTGATTAATATTTGAAAACTGAAAAACATAAAAAAAATTATACAAAGAGCATGTCAGCTTATATTTATAGGTTTAATTGATTTATCAGTGATTATAAAATAATTACTGTGGATCTGGTTTAGCATTCCTCAAGTAAACATATTATTAGAGAAAACTGATAAGCTTAAGCCATTTTTGACTCAATATTGTAAAAATGATATATTATATTATATATTGTATATTGTGATAAAATTTATATTAGACTAATGTTCAAATTAAATTATTTTTAAAAGGACAATTCTCAAAAAAAGAATTCAAAAAATAATTTATAATAAAAAAATATTCTAGAATAGATTTATCAAAAATCCCTTTAAACAGTGTCATATAGTGTTTTACAAGAAACATGATTTGCTCAAAATCTATTTTTTTTTTTTTTTTGAAACGGTGACTCAACCTTGTTTTATTAACATTTCAAATCAATGCACAATGCAGATTACAAGAAATAATTGCAATAAAACACTCCTAGAACTATTTATGAGAGCTAAAATTTTACACTACTACTATCACTTTAATTCTGTAAGCTGATTACTCTTCGAGGGCTTCGTCAGTCGAGGACATACTGCCTATTCCTCAGCTGCTTTCAGTATCTCCATATTGTAAAAATCTAACTACTCCAATTCACGAGATGACTTGTTGTCGGAAAGAATTACTCAGATCAATCTAATTTACGTGCCAGGAAAGAAAATTGTATTGTTTAGGGTGTGTCCATTTCATTCTTGTGTCCAATTTACTATATTGCTTCTAATTGATATGCAGT
>CAJVPT010003387.1:0-15372 GCA_910592055.1 Acaulospora colombiana
AAAGGTATTACTTGACTTTTCTTGGTCACTTGAAGTCAAGTTTTTGAGTAAAGAGGTTTGTAAACAAGAGGGAAAGGGTAGAAGCAACTCTTGAAGTCATATTTCAAGTTGTTTTAATGAAAGTGTTAAGACTTTATTAACAAAGAAGTATAAAAACTTCTTGCGAACATCTTTTTTGTGTGGTCAGAGGATCAGCGAAAAGAGTTTTTTTTTAAAAAATGTGAAATATTTTATAATGTAATGCATACAAATATTTAATATAATATATATATTTAATTTAATAAAGAATTAAAAATAAAAAATAAAAAAGTTTATAGATTAACAATTTTTATTATTTTATTTATTTTTGTAAATATTTAATATTTTTTTTAAATTTTATAAACTTTGAATTTTAATTGTTTTATAATTAGAATTATTGTTATAAGATTTTTTTTTATATTTAAAATATAAAAAACAATATTAATTTGATTAAAACTTTTGAAGTTAATATTGAATTTTTTTAAGTTTACTATAATTTAAATTTTTATTATAACTTTTTTTTTTAAAAAAATTAAACTTTAAAAGAAATTAATATTTTAATTTATAAATTATCTTTTATAACTATAGATCTAATAGTATTTTATAATTTTTTTTTTTTTAATTATTATAAAATTTTTTTTTTAAAAAAATTTTTTTTAAAGTCAATTATATCTATAGTAAAAAAGTTTTTAAAAAAATTGATTATAAAATACTTATAAAATTTTTTAAACAATATTAAAACTTTTTTTAATAAAAAAATAATTTACTCTTTTTATATATTATTTTGATCTTCTTAAAATTTTTATTTTTATAGTTTTTCAAGAAATTTTATCAAAAGTAATTAGTTAATATAAAATACTATATATTAAATTTTAAAATATAAACAAGCTTTTATCAAATATACTCATATATTTATTGATAATAAGTAAAAAAGTTTTATAATAAAAGTTTTTTTTTACATCAAACAAATTTTTAAACAAAATAATTATAATATCAAAATTATATATATGATAAAATTAAATTTTAAAAACTTCAAAAAATAAAATTATTATAATAGAATCAAATATGTTTTAAATATTAATTGATAAAACCAATTAATGATAGAATTATAATTAGAATTACTATATATAACAAGATCAATAATTCTATTATATGTATAATCAAAATATATTATATATAAAAATAATATATTATATTATTTAACTAAGTTTTTAGATGATAAAAAAATTAAATAAAAATTTAATAATTTTTTAGTTTAATTTTGATCAGATAAAATTTTTCTTATAATATAATTTTAATTTTAAAAATAAATCAATGTATTAGTAAAAGAATAAATTTCTTAAATATTTTTGAAGAAAATTTATATATTAAAGATTAGTATTTTTATAAATTAATATAGGCTAGAAGTTAAGTATCAAACTTATTAGGGAAGGGTGTAATATTGTTTTCTAAATTTGACTTGAAATACCTAATTGAAATTTAGTTTTATTGATGAATAGTACAATCTGAAAGTCGATTTAACTTTGAAGATACTTTATTAATATCTCAAATAAAGACACGCCATACTTATCTTTAATTATAGATTAATAAGATAGAGAATCCTACGATATATTATTCGCATGCTCAATCTCAATTTGGAAGGATCTTCTTCTAGTCTCTTCTGTGAATGCAAAATAATGACATCATGCAGATTTGATAACCGCCTTGAAATTATTTTTTAACGACGCCAACGAAAAAAAAAATATCTTTTCGTATCTTTTACATAAACCACAACGAAGAAAATTGCTCATAGAACATCGACGACTATCAGAACATGGTCAATTCACCATTACCCACTGACCTTGCAGGTAAAAAGAAAAACGTTTTTTATGTTCCAGTTTTACATTATTATCAGCGCTCATTATAATCAAATCTTAGGAGAGTGCAAAAAGGCAGCAAAAATTCTGAACAGTTTTATCGGTATGACTGTTACATTTTAGTTTTAGGTGCTTGATCAGAAAAAGCTCACCTTGATCTATCAATGATGTTCCGTTCACAGATCCAGTCGCAGCTGAGGTAAGGCTTAATTAAAAAGCTTGTGGTTTTTATTGAAAAAATGATTGATGTACTGCTTTTATATAGGGCATAGACAAGGTTATTCCAGCTAGTGTATTGCGAAAAGCAAAAGGGTTTGCGATATTTACAGTGATAAAAGCCGGTTTCCTCTTTTCTGGAAGAGCAGGATCAGGTTTGGTTGTTGCAAGGTATTTTTTTTTTTTTTTTTCCTCGTATGCCTTTTTTACCAAGAAATTTGTAGACTTTAATTGAACCTGGACTTTACATTACCTTAGGCTTGAAGACGGATGTGAGTGAGATTCTATGAGGTTTTCACCAATATATTATATTAGCATTACCCTTTGTAACACGGAATTCATCTTGACTAATTAGCATGGTCGGCTCCATCCGCGATCGGAACTGGGGGTATGGTAAGTCATTTATTGATGTATGCATTTTGTTTGTCAAACGGTATCTAAGAATGAGTAATGCCATCATAAATATAGGGTTTTGGCGGACAAATTGGTGCAGAAATGACAGATTTCGTTATTGTTCTTAACAGTAGAGAAGCGGTTAAATCATTTAGTCATGGTGGAAATGTTACTTTAGGGGGAAATTTGTGAGTTCTCATACCATCCATTACAGTCTATTTTTGATAGGGCCAACTTTATTTATTTTGATTCTTTTTCTTATTATAGATCAGGTATTCACAAGACTTCCTAATGAATCATTAGTCTTTTTTTTTTTTGTATTTTCTTTTTTAAAATCATATTCGCTTTGGTTCAGTTGCTGCTGGACCTATTGGTAGAAATGCGGAAGGAGCCAGTTCTTTGACAGTAGGTCACATAGCTGCTATATTTTCTTACAGGTAGACTTTGAATTTTAATGTTATTTCGAAACCTTGTTTCATAAACTGATATTAACATATGGTATCACAGTAAGACCAGGGGTTTATTTGTCGGTAATGTTTCTTTTTCCTACAAGTTTCTAAAACATGTTGTACCTTCAATAATATGATTATTCATTTATTCTCTTTTCTCATTTTTAATAGGCGTGTCTATTGAAGGTTCGGTCATTGTCGAACGAAAAGATGCGAATGCAAAGTTTTATAACCGTAAGGTCACTGCAAAGGAACTTCTTTCAGGAAAAATATCACCTCCGCCTCAGGCCGACATTTTATACCGAGCACTTAATTCCAGAGCTTTAAATAAAATTGATGGCGTGAGTACAATGTATAAGCGTAGGTCGGAAGATGGAGAGGAAGGAGAAGATGCGTTTTCGGAGAACTCTACTGTTTCCACGAGGAATTATCGGCACTCTATGCCATCACGTAGCTTGTCAGAGAAAAAAAAATCAGACGATAGTGTGCGCAACTCCAGATCTGTTCAAAGAGCATTGTCTACATCGAATAATTCGTCTGGCAGTGACAAATCTCATAAACCCAAACCTCCAATAGCTCCGAAACCGGTTTTGCCGCCACGTGCAAAGAAGCCGACGATGGCCGTTGCACTGTATGACTTTTCGGGAGAACAGGAGGGGGACCTTGGGTTTAGCAAAGGAGATCTCATTGTGATTATAAAAAAAACGGAATCCACTAATGACTGGTATTGAATTTACGTTGTCTTTTTCCGTTTCAATCGGTCACATGTTTACTATGATCTTATTTTAAAAACAGGTGGACTGGTAAATGCAACGGAAATGAAGGAATCGTACGTATTTTTCATTTTCTGGTCAATCATCAATTCTTATGCTTACCATCTGGTTTATTTCTAGTTCCCTGCGAATTATGTGGAATTAAGATAGCGGAGGGAAAAATTTTATTATTATTATTATTATTATTATTTTCTATTTTTTTTTTATAACCTATATTGGAAAACGGACGCTAAAATGCCCCCAACATGAGCCACCATTTTATTCTATCCATAGTATTCTTAAGTAAATCCGAGTTCAATTAACGCCCATCCGATACCTACATTTTATATACTTGTATCATTTTTCCGATAAAAAATTTTTATCGACTTTCCATTCAAAACTTGTGCATAATCTAAATATTTAATTATTCAAAAGTGAACCAAATAAATGCTAAATAAAGACCTATGATGAAAAAATCAAATACCCTGATAAGTGTAATATGTTTCGATTATACAAGTTGTGGTTCAACGTTTCAAGGTCTTGTTATGCCCCGGAATTTGGTCATAAAATTTTTTCACGTGACTAGAACCAAGAAATATTCAAGAAATAAAGCGAATACCTTCTACCGTACAAGATTTTCGTGACCATCTGCCTCTTTGCAATACCAGGTCGAACTATAACTTAAGTATAAAAAATTTTTCGATTCGCGCCGGCAATTTTACTTCGCATCCTACTTTAGCCTGTGCCAATTCGACACTCGCGTCAAGAACATACATCAACAACTTTCATGATGTATTGCTGCCATGATCATTAGCAGCTTACCGAGATTGCGGAATTTCTTTTCGAAGAGACAAAGGATTGGCTTTCTATGTGTATTGCACAATTGGTGTAAATTGTTAAAAGGTCCACAGCCCGGAAAGTCCCGGTTAGATCAGGCACTTTTTGAATCGATCCTCGAATTTTATAATGGGAATAGACGAGATGCCTCCGAAAGTGAATTCAGACACATACGACGTACATTCCGCCGCACATATGCCGTTTCTTTATGGATCGTGTTCTGATTCGTTTTCTCTCATGACACAATATTATGACATTTTTGACACTGCATTTATCTTGTATGACATTTGTCTTGTGGGATCAGGATGAAATCGTATCTTCATTCACATAATCAAATGGATTGCTCGAATATCTGTGCATTTTTCTTTAATTTTATGGAACACCCCTGCTTCATATATTTCCAATTTCAAATTTCACATGTCAAAATTCCCATTCGGTCGATTAACGTGCAGCAAATGTCGCACTTGTCAATTGGACGAGATATCGAACGGTCAATGCTCACTCTCATTATTTCCTCTCACAAATAAAAAAAAAAACGGATCTTTTTTTTTTCAACATGAGATATCTATTCTATTGTTTATAATTGTTAATGTCAGTCTCATATTATTTACGCCGAGTACGCACGAATGATTGCACCCTTTGCGTACGCTAAATATAGTCATTGCCTATTTCAACACGCTCTAAATCATCATTCTTGAATTCTTTCTTCGATTTTCTGTGCGCCCGGGCGTTCGTATTTCGAAAACAACAGGACATGAGATGATGAGGGTGGGTTGGATTATTATATTAATTTGTCAGATGCACGAATTTTAGGGCATGTTGATGTAACACACCCGCAGAGTGTTATGTATTGTGCGTTGATAATTTCTTTAGATAAGATGGCGACTGTAAAACATGATGATTTGAGATGCGCCAATTACAGTATTACGCTTGTACGCATACCCTTTCCATTCACAATCCAAGAAGCGACGGAGTTTTCATCCGCCGCCGTCAACAGAAAATAGAGGAAAATCGCTTTACTATTGAAGGCTACGTTTATGGTAAAAGTGAGAAGGGAGCCAGCTTTAAACGTTAAATATACTGGACGGATATATCCGAGACCCAGTTCTACCATGTGATTGACTGCATAGGTGTTGAATGGGGCCACGCTGCTGTAAGAAATTAAACAATACGAAAAACAAAAAAAAGAGAAAGTATTTATATTTCCGGATCATAAAGTTCGCACATCGTAGAGTAAAAAGGCAAAGCATGCACGCTGTAGAAGATGAGTCCAGAGGAAATTTGGGAAAGGCGGCGAAGAAGACAAATTTGGAAGACAATACTAAGGATTTTTCGAATTCGAACTTATCGGATGCAACGTTTTTCTGTTTTGCTGCTGCCGTGATGAAATTCTCACGTATCCTTTTTTCGCCTCTTTCTCTTTCCTTCTTTCCTCCTTCTTTTTGACACAGTATCAGGGGAGGAGGGGTAAATCCATCGTTATCAGATTCGTTTCAAGTGGATGTCACATGCGTCTCTCTCTCTCTCTCTCTCTCTCGCATTTTTTTTTTCTTGCAGAATTCTCACCCTGAACATGAAAAAAAAAAAATCCCAAAGAATTAGAGCTGATTGATTCTTTAGCTTAAAATCCTGATGCACACAAACAATCATGCAAGGAAGACGAACCGTCAATATGACCAATTCTAGATTAATGATAATAGTAATAATAATAAAAAGTATTTGCCATTGATGATTTTTAGAATCATTAATTCCACATTGGTCGAACTAGTGCTGCTATCTATTGACGACGTTTTTGGCATTTTCAAGAACCTTTACTTGAAATGCTCCCGAAATTTCCTTGCAAAGTACATATGTACGTGTGCATACATGCGTATGACTCGCCTGTGAAATCTTTCAAGGTCAACCTGAAAATTTCCACAATATTGATTGGCCTTTTCGGGAGATACTCATACAGTGCGTAATAAACTTTATTTTATTAATAGCATACACTTACCCACACGCATTATCATCATTATTATTATTATTGCTATTTACCATCATACTTTGCACAAATTCTATCGCGTACATCTACTGCCAAACTTGGTTCACTATACACTTCACCTTCCATAAGAAACTAATTATCCTGTGCCATCTTTCATGCACACAGCCCCAAAGTAAAAAAGAAGTATTGTTTATTTAATCACGATAATTAAAGGAATTCAACCATTATCATCATAATTCCTTGATTATAATGAACCTATAATCGAACAATGTGAACAAGTTCTGATCCAGAATTAAGAGAACAAATCACCTTCTTTTTTAAATGATTTCTTGCTCTCGGTGTCCTATTTAGTTCGACGACGAATTCCTGTTTCAACTCTTTTGGATTCAATGAATTATCGTCTTGATCTCTCCATTTATCTCAATGAATTCTTCTTTCACTCGGTACAATGAATTCTGGTCCTCATTCCCACATTTGGCACAATGAGTTCCTGATACAATGTCCTTGTTTAATTCAATGAATCTTGTCGTTTTACTTTCTTTATTGAGTCTCGTCGTGTCACAAATTCTTGTTCCTGTGCCATCATTATTTTTATGATGCGGGTTAGGAAATTTTGGTACTATGTGGTTTACATATTGGTAGGGCTTATACGAGGTTCCCTCAAGATAGGAAACACTGGACACTATCGCTTCGCAAGCTAGGGCTTATACGGTGTCACAACGGTCTGGACTTTACTTGTATCGACAGATATGGAAACTCTTGTCCACCATTTTTTTCAAGCAAGTTAAGGCTTATGCTATATTTGGATTTTGGTTATTTAGCGTGGGCTTATATGGTATCGACCAAGATCTTCCTGGTCACCGAACAGAAACCCGATCAGTTTCAAGTTTTTTCCTATCTTTCTTTTCTTGATCAATGAAACGTAATCTTAACATGTCACCGGTTCATCAGGGAGATCCGCTTTTCGACCCGCGCGCATACACTTCTCCCGAGTGCAGTTCACACACACATTTGTGCATACAATGAGAATCACAAAAACGGTACTCAAACTCACAAAGGTAAAAGAAATTTCCCGGCACGACTTGTTGGCATACGGATTTTCGTGCTATCCTGGATGTCGTTCGTTTGGACCCATGTGTTTTTCTGCCCGGTCGGAAAAATGTCCTTCCTGATCTTCAGAAAGAAAAAGAATCTTGGATGTTTGTTTTCAATTGTCGATAAAAAAAAAAAAAAATCCTTTTATGGCATGTCTTTATCTCATCTCGGGTCATTGCATGCACCGAGTCTTCTGCTATGTGCAATGTGGCTTACGAGTTCGTGCGACTTTATTTATACATGGGATACATTCCTTTTCGATTTCAAGCATAATACAGAAAATAAATGATACAGTAAAATATGTCATGGCAAAGGATTTGCACTGAAATAATAATAATAAACATCATAATAATAGGCGAAATAATATAATGCGCGATTAAATGTACAAAAAACGTTCTTTATGCGCAATCCGTAAGTTCACATTCTTCGTTACGTGTCAATCACTTCTTTACATGATGAATGGATCATTCATGTTAATCTCGTGAGACCTGGATTTCACCATGTTCATTGTTAGAAGAGTTAAAATGCACGCATTCACGTACCGTACGTGTGTATGATATATGTATGTATGTATGTATGTGTACTCACGCGCTTAATTGAGGTCTCTGCAAGTGTTTACCGTGAAGTATTCGACGAATATTGTTCAGCAGTTCGTTGTAAGTTTGGGTTTTATCGGTTGTAAGACTGTTGAAATTTTGTCGAGGTGGCGCAATAGTATGTGACAAAACTAGAATCAGAAAATGTCACACGCATAATTGAATAATTCCAATATTCTTAACTTACGCCTCGATGAAAGCATGTGACATCGCGCCGGAGGATACTCCGTTGACAGTCACATCCGAAGAAGTCTGCTCGTCCTTACACCTTTTGGCGCATGATTCGAGAATGAGGATTAGAAATTTCTGTCGCGATCTTCGGGAAAATGGAAGAATTAGGGAGTACACGATGCTCACCCGCTGAACATGATAACGTCGGCAGGACTAGATTTCGTTTCATAATTCCTCCTCCTAATGTTTTCGCCTAATTTTCCATGACTCCTTTAAACATCAATATCATCATCACTCGCTTAACAAACACCACAAATAAACTCACCAGCCTGTGTATTCTTCTTCCTTCCACCTTCTATGATCTTTGGTTGCTTGATGTACCCACGGGTGGAGTAGATGTATGGCAGATCGAGCACGGTTCCCGAATGACACGAATCAAAGATTGCCGTCAATCTCACTCCTGATAATAAATGACGACGTGAGATTAATAATAGACCGCATCTTAAGAGAAGTTCGTGAATATCCTCGAATCATACCAGGTGGAAGACTATCGACCATTATATAATGCATCTCCTATTAATCGAATGTGAATGAAACGTACAACAACGCGTCAATATCCATTCTCCTCTCACGAGACAACAATTTGCATCCCCCGGACCACTCACATCGTCGACGATTTGACCTTTCGTCTGGAAATCTAATGGCATGATGGTCTCATCATATCCATCATCCTCATCACCTTTAGGATCGACCTGTTGTCCTCCGTGTCCGCTGTAATGGAAGAAGTAACTACGAGAAAAATGGTCGAAAAGGAAGAAGGTTATGCACACGCACGCACACGCACGCACACACGTGCGAATGCAAGAAGATATTTGTTCTCTTCACTCACGAGTCACCCTTCTCAGGATTGGCCACGAGAGCCTTCATGGCCTTGATGCAATTCTCTCTGGTGGGAATTTTTGTTGGATCCTTTTGGTCGTCGGTCAACACGGTTACGTTTTCTTCGGGGAATCCCCAGTATTTGATCAAGAAATTCTTTATGTTGCGAACATCATTGATGCAACCTGAGATCAAGACACGGTGAGCGTTGTTAGCATCATTGAATCGCGGCATACTGCCCAAACCTAATGCTTCGATAAATGTCAAATCCAAAATTACCGTTCAGATTATGCGGCGTTCCAATATAATTGATTCCAATTAAAAGAGCCCTCTTGCGATTATCACAAGGGCAAGGTATAGGATCACGGTGTTCTTTCTTGTGAGGCTTGACGAAATACGAATATTCCTCTGGCAATCCCGACGGCTGTTCGGTCGGCTTCTCAATTTTAACGTGAGGCGACGAATAATCGATACCGAGGTGAGCATTAAAGTATTTGTCGAAATCCAGATTGGTGGTCCAGAATGGCTTTGTGAAATTGATATCAAGGCCCAACCTTGCGAATTCCTCTTGCATTTCCACCGGAATGTCATCACCGCTGTAGGTGAAAGTCTTTACTTCGGCCGGTTTTCCGTTGGTGGAGGAGGATATCGTAAAGGTGGTGGTGGAGGAAGACTTGGTCGGATCAAGCTCCTTGAAAAAATCATCGTTCATGAGATCTCCGCCGGTGGTGAAGGTCATTACTCCGGCCGGATTACGCCCCTTGAAGAAATCATCGTTCAGGAGATCTCCGCCGGTGGTGAAGGTCTTGACTTCGGTCGGACCTCCGTTACTGGCACTGGAGGTTATGTAGGTCGTGGTGGCACTTGATGAGTCATCATCAGAGATGCCACTTGAATGAGTGGTGGTGGTGGTGGTGGTTATGGTTCTACCATCCGTGCCCACCTTTCTTTCGGTTTTAGTTTCAACAAAAGAGGTCATTAATCCGTCAGATTCGAGAGAGGATTGCGGTTGGAAAGGGAAGAATTGAAAAAGAAAACTCAATTTCAAAGATATACTTTCTCCAAATTGCCAAATGCGGCTGTATTACGTTACTTTGCGCGGCAAACAAAAGATGAAGAAAAATAGCAGCGGCGCAAAGGCATACCAAATCCAGGAACAATCAATACTAATTCGAGTAATTATTGTGAATGCTCAACTGGAAATTTTGAAGTGCAAAGGAATTTCTTTTGTCAGATGGCAGTAAGATGTTCGAAATTGGAATTTTCCCGGTGAGATCTTGTCGTTTTTGGAAATTACAATGACTCTTCAGGAATAACGCCACCAAAAGTGCGAGGTTCATTTGCGACAGATGATTCGTGGAGCACCTTGAAAACTTTTGGCCGATGAAAAATTCTCGACCTCACACTTACATGCGTTACATGTAATTTGTGTCCGTGGTGGCATGACGAATCTCTGCGACACTCGCACGGACACAAATTTTTTTCCCATTCCCCGGCCTGGCTAAGATTCACCTTTCGAATCACCACCCTCAGAATATCTGCGTGTAGACGAATTCACACGAGGGGACGTGACGCCCGCCCGGGGTTTAAAGAAGTTATTTCATTCCAAATGTGTCATCATCATTCAACTTTGTTTGTCATCCCCATCGCGTCATCAATTTCTTGCATGCGAGTTTACCAGTCATCGCCGGTTTTTCCAAACGACAGTTTTGCATTGTTTACGTCATTTGACATTAAAGACGACAAAATCTCGACACTCTCATTTATCCTTGATCGCACGAATGATGTCTTCATCTTGCACTCTGGTTACCCGGTGGAACGGACTTACTTAATATTTGATGTGCATCAATAAAAGGTTTCACCGTCCCTCTTATTAAAGGAAGATTGAGACGGGTTCAGGTGATGAATTTGACATATGACGCTTGTTCAAAAAAAGCAATGTTGACAAAAATATAAATTTATTTATCCTTTTTTTCTTTTTCTTTGACGCGCATTATCTTTAGGAAATCTTGACCGGTTTGAAAGAAAAAAAAAAAAAAAAGATTCGTCATCGGGACTGACCTTTTTGGCAAAACATGGTCATCATGAATACTGAATGACATTTGAGGATAAGATGGCATTACGGAAACAATTCCCTCTTCTCTCTTTCGAAATACAACAATAGAGAAATTTGCTTTTTTGAGAACGGGCGAACCAATCAAACAGTAAAATGAGAAACCAAACAACAAACAAACAAACGAGAAATGAAACCGGTATTCTGCCGTTTAGTAATTTACCCCTGCGTTCAACTATAACTTTTCTGCTGCTTGGAAAAATAATAATTTCCGGATCTAAAACAAGGTTTTATTTCCACCCGTCACACGAAATTCCAAATAATGCCAAACAATATCACACGTTTTGTGCAACACAGATTGTCTTGGACCTTTGAAACGCCCAACCAGGCTTCGTCTCTTGGGCATCCTGTATTTGGAAGGTTTTCCTCATTTCATATCCGACATGCGATTGAGATCTACTGAGGATGAGAATGAAAATGGAAACGGAAATGGAATTTCCGCTAACACGTTTTCCCATCTTCATGCGGATGACAAGGCAAGGGATGAAGGAATCCTATTTCTCGACGCAGATACGCAGATTCAGGATCGTCATTGAAATGGAGAAAAGAGAGTTCGAATGTCACCAATCAGTGCCAAATGGGACCACCAAAATCATGCCATACCCCAAGTACATCAATTCACCTGCCCAATATTATCCATAAAAAAAAACACCCATTGTAGACGAGAATGGAATTTTCAGGCCATAAACTATCGAAAATGAGCGAGAATTCATCTATTGGCACGACACCTCATCCTTTCTATACTATATTTAGGTTAAATGTTGTAGTTCCACTAATTTCTTCTAAACCTCCGATCGATTCTCTGGTTCAATTCTTGATCTTTTCTGGTTATGTTTGCTGGCTATTATTTCCTAATAAAGAATACAGTTGGCGGAATTCCCAAACAGAGTACACAGGCTAATCTATTTGCTTACATCAAATGAAAACCTTTTTGCCTCATTCACCTACACACCTCTCTTGTGGTGTGCGCATGCTTCCATTGAGAGCCATGTTGGACACAGGATTGCCAATACAAAAGATTCACGTAAAATGCCCATTAAAGAGCGAACGAATGATGTTCCCACCTGGCCCACACAGAATTGCCTTCATTATTAACCTTTTACAAATGTCTTTCTAATCAGGATTAAATTTAAATCCAGTTTAGAGTCGAATTAACCAATTCTCCCTGTGATTGTTACCCACCACCTTATCAACCATTAACAACTTGACGCAAAAGCAATAAATAATATTAGTCAGCTCTCGGGTGGTAAAAGGTAGGCATGATAATTATATACGGCGGTACGGTATTTGCACACGCACACACACACACACATATTTATCATTTAATTTATACACGGTACATATGGTTACAGCGGGTGTGCCTATTAGTATTGTCGGCGCTAAACCTTATCGGAGACCTTTTTTCCTTTTCTTTTTAATTGTCTCTGAATTGGTGAAAGTTGGTGGAAACACAGGGATATATGTGTATATCAAAGAGGAAATTATGTGCGCATATTGTCTTCCGAGTCCTGACTGTGCCGTTGTTTGGTTAATTACCGGTTTGTTGCTGCCGTCGCGGTTATGCTGTATCATAATATTATCATCAAGTTATGTGTGAAAAAGGAATTAATTGCATACTGTGCAAAAAATTTCTATAAACCGTCTAACAGAAAGTTGTAAATCGAATGGGCCGAATTACCGAATGTCATTACATCTTATTGTATAAACAATAAAAATCCTAAAAATCCTCATTTCCCTAGTTCTTTAAGTTTCCTTTTTGGTGAATGAATGGTTCCATATTATATGTTTTCCATTTATGCTGTGACATCCTTTTGACCTTTATTGGGACACGATAGTGTGATTCTGGCCTCTTTTTTTTTAAGGTTTTTCTTGAAGAAAATATGAAAAATGTAATGTCGTTCCATTGTTTCCCTATATTCCCTATATTTCATATTAAAAAAAAAAAAATTTTTTTTCTACACATACTGTATTTTGCAATGATACAATTAAAAATACACTTTATTTTATTTTATATATTTTTTTTTTATTACGAGCACAACAGTTTAATAAGGAAATCACCGCCTGGTCGAGATATACTGATAAGCTATTTGATCTTATGAGCTATACTTATTCACAAAGAAGTCTCTTAGATCTTCCACTATCATTTTTCGATTACCATTTCAAGCTAAGAATGCATCTCGAAATAACATATAAAGTCCGTCTCACCCCGTATTGTTCAGTTCACAAATCCTCTCTACCTTTCCCAAAAAAAAAAAAAAAAAAAAAAGGAGAAAAAAAAAAAGAGAAAAAGATTTTTTTTTTTTTTTTTTGGTAATATTAGGAATACATAATAAATCTAATAATAGTAATAATAATAATAACAATAATATAATAATATTATTATAATAATCGTAATCATCATAATATCAGGATTCGTCTCGTCTTCTCTCTTCTGTCTCGCAATCGCCGGCAAATTTATGCAAGGAAAAACGCAAGCATAAGAAGAAGAAGAAGAAGAAGAAGAAAATAATAATTAGTAAAGGTGAAATGTCCTTCTACTGTTTTGAAACTAGACAAGACCGAACTTTGGCTCCCTATCCACCGCCCGAATTTAGCCAGCAAATTGACCGAATGTCGTCTAATGATATTGTTGACCACATAATCGCCACCAACATTGACCCCTCGACCCTCGTAAAGATTGAGAAGCAAATTGCGGTCCCGCTTCGTCAACTCATCTCTCCGAGGGAAAACCGTCGACGCAGGTGCATCCCGAGACCGCAAAACAATTTCGTGCTGTACAGAAGAAATTTTCATGCGGTCATCACGAGGGAGAGGGGACACGCGGTGGCGAAAAATTTCAAGCTCATCTCAAATGAGGCGGCCAAGAATTGGTCGGAGGAGAGTAACGAGGTGAAACAGCTGTACGAGTTGATAGCCGATTGCGCAAAGAAAGTCCACGATTGTACATACCCGCAGTACGTCTATCAACCCAAGCATAAATCTTCGAAAAAAGGAAACAACACCATATTTCGTGAGGTGACCATGGACACCTGCAAGCAAAAGACGAAATCCGACCGCGGCTCCTCGAGAAATGAAAAATCGCCATCACACTTGAAATCATCCACGCCGTCCATCAAATCCCTGGCAGCATCAATGACCTCAACCATGACGACCCTATCAATGGACCCCACACCACCAAATTCCTCGATATCTTCCATATCGTCACACTTAAAGTCATCTCCGCACGCCGAACTTCATATGTCATCTGTCTCGCTCGTCAAGGATGAATCAAAGGAATGGCGCTGGGCGCATTGTCAATCAGAATCGTTCAGACAGACGCCTCCGGACTCATACCAGCAACCCCTTCCACCACCTCCATCCCAACCACCCAATTCGATGCAAGGTGTCGAGAAGATTCCCGCGCAACAACCTTCGATGTCAACGAAGCTTCTCCCACCAATCGACATTCCAATTTCCACGAATTTCATGGAAGGCTATGACAAAAATGTTTGGAGTTTGGTCAACGGATACACCAATTTGTAAATAAAACATCGCGCATTATTTCATTCATAGTGGGGTTGCGATCTTGGAAACTTGACTCTATTATGTTTATATACTTTTCTTTCCCCCTTCCTTCCTTCATTTCTTTTTTCCCCCCTCAATTGTTGACGTTGAATGCGAGATCGAGATAGGAGGCATCTATATTGGCATTTTGACATTGGGATCCGTAAAATTCATTCCGAATATTTGCATGCGTCAGGGAAAGTCGGTGGTTTAAGTTGGCACGGAGATCGAACAACGGATGATTCGAAGAAACTTTCATTTCTCGAGTTTCTCATTTGTTTAATATATTATTGCATTTGTTCATATTTCAACATTTCGAAAAAAATAACAAAAAACAAAAAAAAAAAAATGTTAGCAAATTGTTTATATTTATATATACATATATATATTTCAGGTCTTGAGAAAAGGATCCGCCATCTTTATTCTTGAGTTAGGAGAAAGGTGTGCACAGTTGGTTGTTACAGTTGTTATTT
>CAJVPT010003388.1:0-15372 GCA_910592055.1 Acaulospora colombiana
CAAGTTGTTTTAAGGAAAGTATTAAGACTTTATTAGCAAGGAAGTATAAAAACTTTTTGTGAACATCTTTTTTGTGTGTAGTCAGAGGATCAATGGAAAGAGTTTAAAGATACTAGTTATAGTAAAGAGTATATTAATACAAAAACGAATAACTAATTATAAATAGAAGATATATAATAATTTAATTTAATAAAATCAAAATTTTTTAAATATAAAGTTAAATGTTTTAAAAAATTTAAATATATATGAATTTAAAGTCAAAAAATATTTTTGAAAGTTATTATATTAACTAAAATTTTTTTATTAAAATAAAGTTAATTTAATTTAAATATATTTAATTTGACTATATTAAATTAAAACAGTTATAAATAAATCAATAAAAATTTTTTTAAAAAAAAAACTCTTTCTGTTGATTCATATTTTTTCAAAAAATTTCTTTTTTTGATAATTTTCTTGGAAAACTCACAAAATCCCTTTTACACAAAAGCAAGTTTCAAAGAATACAATCAAATACTTCCAGATAATAAAATCTACTTTACAATAACAGGAAAAGAGTTTTGCTCAATTTAAAAGATAAATATCTCTAGATCATTTTTGCTTTTAGGAAAGAGAAAAAGCAAAAACAAACTAATTTATAGTAGACTTTTTGAAACCCAACCTTAATTCCACAAAGCTCTTAATCAAGCTAGTACAGGTTAACACCTTTTTAGGCACTAATAAAAGTCTCAAAAACAATAAATTATATTGATAAATCAGTACACCTCAAGACTAACTGAAACTCAGGAGGACATCCAAGTCTCTTTAATTAAATATCTAAGAGATAATAATAATACAACAACTTCAGATCAATGTAATTTATATCAAGTAAACACAAATACGTTAATTTTTTATCTGTTTGATGTGTTCAAAGCAAGCTGACCAATCTATTAACAAAATAGTAGGATGTAACAGATTAACAAATTAGAATATGTGTGATCAATTAGTACATATTATTTAAAACAAGATCAACAGTTAATTACAGTTAGTTACATATTAATAAACAAATATCAGATGTATAAACACATAAAAGCCATATGTTATAGACTCTCAACATCAATATAGCAACTTATTGTTATATATATTAAACAGAAAAACAATACAAATAATATTTATCTGATCATATTATTAAAAAGATATTTATATAATAACAATAAATATTAATTTTTTCATACCATGTAACAATATGTCAATGAAAAAATAAACAATAATTAGAATTCTAGAGAGAAAGGAAAAAGAGCTATTGAAGGTATTGGAAAAGATAGCTTCTCATTAAGATTCTTAACAAGTACTTTGAGAAACAAGAATGATACAACAAAAGTAGAAATTTATAGTAACCAATCAATCTTATATCTCTACTATGTCAATACATGTTTTCATGATATTTGATAATATTATTGGCAATCTAATGAGAATAGATCTATTGGTGTTAGCAAAAGAACATATGTTGTGACAATATATCCTTTCTTTCTAAAAAAAGGAGCAAGATAAAAAAGAAAAATTTGAAGCATCTATACTAGAAGAAAAGATATATAATATGTTGATAAGCAAACCAGTAATACAGGTATTAAGCTTTATTCAAGTTGAAATTATTATAATAGAAAGCATTCCACTAGTAGTTCAACCAACTTCCACAGAACTCAAAGAAGTGTACTCCATTAAGAAAGTCATAATAGAGGATAGAGCAGTAATAAAACAAATAAAAACAAAAGTATTAAAAGAAACAGTGCAGGGAAGCTATATTATAGACTAATGTCTTATAACATAAAAATACAGAGTTCAAAAGATAACAGTAAACCCATTCTTCCTAAAACAATAGGAATTAATCAAGGTAGAGATACTCCAAGCCATATTGCCAAGAAAAAATAAAAAGGAGAAAATTACGTATTTCAAAAGAGCTCTAAAAATACCTAAAAAATGAATCCCTTTAAAATAGAATTTACCAATAGTAACTATTGAATTATATTTGACTTTGATGAAGAATAAGGTGCAGTAAGATGTTTGAAGACTATTAACAAAAAAGAAGTTTAGAACTTTATATATAGAAGAATAGACAAAGATATAAGTACATAATCAGCCTTTCAAAAATATACCCAGAACAAAAAGTTTTTATTAGTCAAAAATAGATCAAAATATATTATATTGATGGATATGGATCACAAGTTTGGCAAACATGTGATTAGACAAACAATGAAAGAATTTGAAAAGATTATCAATGTCCATGAATATAGAGCATCTTTTTATCAAAAATAATTCAGAGTTTGTCTTTATGCTTACCGAGAATATATTAATTTGAATAAGGAATGGATAATCAAGATAAAGATCAATCAAGTATGGTCTGTAATAGTCTACAAGAAATAAGATAATCAAAAAATTACTTAGATTCTAAAAGAGAAAAAGAGATACTTCTTAAAACTTTATAGAGTTGATGGATTATTTACAAAATCTATAAAGAAAGTCTTAAACTACATAAAGGCTAAGGCCTTTTATATATCAATAAACAAAATCACCTTGATATCAGAAAACTATTCCATAATGTACTTTGAGAATGAAAAAGATCTAAGGGAGGCACCCCAATATCAAATAAAGATCAATAATCAAGAGTTAGGATAGAGTACAAGGAATTATTATCATTATAGGATATCAGCTGATCTAGTCAGGTTAGACAATATATATATAATGATTAAAGAAACAAAAAAGCAAGATTGCAAAAGCTGAGATAGAGCAAGTGGAGATAGAAAAAAAGTAATGAAAATATCATGATAACTGAAAAAGAAATTACACCAGCAACAAGACTCAGAAGTAACAATAGTCAGGTAGAAAACAGGAGAAGTACGTTAAGATCTATATTATCAGTAACTACCGTAAACCACTGCATACAATACCCTGGGTATTAATCAATTTACCCCATGATAAATTGATTAGTACCTGGGGGTATTCTACAAGAAGGGGGATAGTATAAATAGCAGGATATTTAGTGTCTTATTATTATTTGACGTATCTCTCACTTGCCTATTCATATTGCAATTTTATTGGCTCTAGCTTAATATACCTGGGTAGTAATCATTTATTGAGTAACAATTTTCTTGAATACTACCGGGTATTATTTAAGGAGGGATATTACTTTAGGGGGGTATTACTTTAGTGGGGTATTGTATGCAGTGGTCTACGATAGTAGCAATAGGAAGCCAATAGGAAGGTGAAGACATTAGAAAACAAATCAAGCCCCATATTAGGCTTCACAATATTCTCAGAAACAAATGATAAAGCTTTGGATACCAGGTGACATCAAAGGTATACAACAAGATAGAAAACAAGAAACCTAAAACCAACTGCAAAACAAGAATCAGAGATAGCCCAGCTGAGTAAAATATTAGAAAAGCTTAGCAAATGACTAGACAAACTAGAGAAAGGTTCACTCAAAAGGAGGGCCAACTACTTCTAAAAAAGATGCACTAGTTCAACCATAGAAAGAAGAAAAATATTAGCCCACCATTTTCAAGTTCAAAATATAAAACAAGGATAAAGCACAACAAATAAAAAAGAACAATAGTAAATAGCAGCAGAGCAATCAAGATCTTAATATTTTTTTGTAAATAGAAAAAGATAAATTTCTAAAGAAAAATAGAAAGAACCAATAGAAAGAAGCAATAATAGAAAAAAAAAATAGAAGAAAAAAATATCAAAGGTATTACTGATAATACAAATCAGTATAATTTATAGAATAAATATAGAAACAAGATATTAGAATAATAGAGCTATGCAAAACAAAACTAATCAATATAAAGGCAAAATAGGTCTTCCAGAATTAAACAACCTTCAAGTATTTTTACAGTATTAATAAAGACATTCCATATGGTGCAGAGGTTAGCTTCTTGATAAGAAAAGATCTGAAAAAAAAGATAGCTTCAGTAAAAGAGGCAGAAGGATACATGATAGCAAATAATATATTCATAAAATAAAACAAGATGTATATTATCTAGATCTATATTCTCTCAGATAAACAGCAAAGTATAAAGATGCAAAAAAAAGTACAAAGCTTTATTGAAGAAAAAAACAAATAAGGTTTTCATACAATAGTAATGGGAGACTTTAAGACTGTATACAATCTTGTAGAAGATAAGGCATTAACATATAGAGCTAAATTCAAACTATCTTGACATCCAGAAATATTGCTGTTCAACTTTTTAGATGAATGGTTCTTTCTTGATATCATACTATATAGAAAGAAAAAAATAAAACTTCAACAAGATGGAATACTACTAATAGTAGTCAAATTAATTATACTGTATATGGATATCTCAAAGCCTTATAAACTATTTAATACTTAGATTAAACAACCAAAGTATAGAGAAAACAACAGAAAATGATCTTACTATATTAATGCTAATAATGCAAGATACCAATCTATTCACAAGAAATATCAAAAACAAGCCTTCCACAAAGAATAAACAAAGAATTGATATAAAGAGGTCAATATTGGAACAATGGAAGGCATTCAGAAAAGCCTGAATTATAAACTCAGAATGGCAATAGATCCATTGTTTAAAAAAGAGCCTGAAAAAGATAAAAGAGAAGCTCAAGCAAACAAGACCTGAGAGACATTCAAAAACAAATATATAGAATAGCACATAACAAGCTTGTGATTAAAAAGCTATCTGCTTTTCAGAAAAAATATAATAGATATGGGCCAGAATTTATCAAACATCAGAGAGCCCTTCAGCTATTCACACTCTTTAAGGAGATCGAAAGTATATATAATCCAATCAAATTGCAAGTCCTTAGTAAGTGATTAGAAAATACAATATTATCTTCAGTCCTAATTATCAGATCAAAAACTATTGCATCCAATATAGCATTTTTCAAATTCCATGAAAACCATTAAAAAAAGATATATAGGATACAATAGAAGGCTTAAAACTCACTTGTTAGAATATAGAGACAAAAAAAAACAAGAGATGCTATTAAAAGAGCCTTGGAACAGAGATGTGATAACCTATGTAGTAATCAAAGAAAAATAGTAAACTCCTTGACTGACAGAGAGCGAGTTAAAATAATGCTTGATAAGATTAAGGTTAAAGATGAAGAAAATAAATGTATAACTATCAAAAAGGGAGAAATTGAAAAAGAAATAAAGAGATATCATCATGAGACATTTAAAAAATGAAATGCCAATTTTGATAACCTTATAGAAGATTGGAAAGAAAAATACAATCCTAAAGGCTATATTAAAAAAGATAGTATAAAGATCTATTGAAGCCAATCTCCCAAGAAGAAATATATAAAATACTTCAAGAACTTTCCAATAATAAAGCCCTAGGGAGATCACAAATTAGCTATGAAATGTTAAAAAGACTGGGTTAAGAAGGAAAAGAATATCTTGAAAATATACTTAACTGCTTTCTAAAGTAAAAAATTACTTCAATAAGATGGAAGCAAAGTCATATATATCCCATATCAAAGCCAAAACCATGGGGATGTAAACTTCTCAACACTAGACCAAAAGTGTTGCTAGAGATTACACAAAAATGCTTTATCAAGATTCTCACAAACAAATTGAGCAATATCTGCAGGACCAACAATATCCTAAGAACCTAATTATATAGAATTATCAGGAAAAGTAAAGCAGAACCAATTCAAATTCTTAATAATATTTTTGAGAAAACAAGAGAAAATAAAAAGGAGTTATAAATACTTTTCCAAGTTACAGCAAATGCATATAATACTATTAATCTAAATATATTAATAAAGGCAATAAATAGAATCAAGATATCAGAAAGCTTCATTCTAATTATAATGAGTCTATTTCAAAATTGAGAATTTAGGGTTATATTTGAAAAAGATTTAACTAAGGTAATCACAGTAGGAGATAAAATTGATCAAGAAAAAACTATCTCATTACTAATATAAAGGATATTCTATAACTCTTTATTGTACAAGATTTAGAATAATGAAATAAAAGGCTATAAAATGTCAATGACTTGAGATCCAGAGTTAAAGAAAAATACTAGAAGAAAGCTAGAGTTAAGATATGTAGCTATCACATTAATGGATAATATAATGGATAATATAACATGGATAGCAAGATCCAAAAAGGATATGGAAAAAATTCTAGAAAAAGCAAAAATCTTTTATAGGGCAAATTACTCATAGATTAATAGTAGCAAATCAGTATTAATTATTATTAACAATCCCAACCAATATCTAAAAGTGATTCAAGCAGGGGTTGACAGAGAAGTAATTAGAGAATTGGATAGAGCTGAACAGACAAGATTTCTGTGAATCTAAACAGATAACCAAAAATCTGCTATTGAGCTCAAAGAATAAATGTTTAAAGAAATCAACATGGTTATCAAGTTTTTAAAGAACAAAAGGTTAACTGATAAACAAGCACTTTATATTCTAAACAGAGTTCTAATATTCAGAATCGAATTCAGAATATAGTATAGTGTACTATTATGTTAAATATGTAATACTTTGACAATAGCATATAGAATGTTGATCAAAAATAAGGTCACATTATATCAATCCATATCTAATAATATAGTATACTATCCTAGGATTTACAATTTAAAGAGTGTTTGGATATTGCAAAAAGAAAGTCAGATAATAGGATTGTACAATAGGTTAAATGACTTAAGGTCAGCTGGAATCACAACAATTATCAGATTAAAGCAATTATAGATTAAATATTGGAAACCTCTCAACCTGTTCACATGTAACTCACTAAAACATCTTTCAGGAAAAAGCAATTTCACATTACAAGTAATAATGGGTTCCTAAAGTATTTAGCATATAAAATTTTATAGATTATTTATATCCTTTTTTGAGGGACAAAATTTATAATTTTTTACTTTAATAGGAACAAAAGTCAGGAAATACTATAAATTAATAATTTGAGTAATAAAGAACAATTGTAAGTAGTTTTTTAATAGTTATTAAGTTAAAAATTTTGATATTTCCTAGTGAGGAATATTTGACTTTTGTCTCTGTTTCTCCCTTTAGGAACCCATCTTTAATTACAAGTACTGAAATTGATCAAAGATATGGAAGTAACTTTTCATAACTGAAAGTGGAGTAATATCTTTAATTAGAATATTGGAAATAGTCCAATTAAAGATTATCTAATAACAAATTAATACAGTAGAGTTATTTCATCACTTAAACACAATAAGTTTATGTATATGAATTAGCTTATCAACTATAAAACTAGAGAAGTATGAAACTGACAAATACTTCAACTCTTATAAAAGACAAGTAAGGGATCTATTCCAGAATAATATTTGTCAATAATAGGGAAGATATGAGAAAACAAGCTAGGATAGCTTATAAGGTTTTGAAAAGAATATTGGTTAAAGTGAAGTTCAAAACATCCAGTTCTCAATCTCAACTTCAATAAAAAATAAAAACTTTGGGTAATTATCAAGAGCAATAATCAGTAGTGACAACTTGTTTAAAGAAAATTGATTCTAGATAACAATAAAACATATATTAAAATAAATTATTTCAAATGTAACAGCTCCAAACTTGATGTAATGCTAGGATTGTTCAAAAGAAATTAAGGCTGAAAACCAATGCATAGTAGAATCAAACATAAAACAAATATATATGGTTTCTTATTTTAATACTGGAAAATCTGCAAAGAAAGCACAACTTTTAGAAATATCTTGTTCCAAGGTAGTTCTAGAGAAAACAATAAGTAGAACAATACATATAGACTAGTAATTACACAATGTAATAGAAGGCAATTGGAAGAAATAAAGATAGAGGATTAAGAGAAAAAGCTTATTAAAGAGAATATTAAAAAAGACATGTATCAAATTCATATAATTGAAATACTCAGGTGTAATAAGAGGAATAATAACAATAACATAATGATTTTTTACTCTAACAGATTCCTTGTTGATCATGAAAACAAAAACATAAAAATGGGTATGGCATGGATACAAATTGAAAAAGTAGAAAAGAAAAGCAAGTTTCAAGTAAGAATAGCTAATTGACTTTTATTTACAAGAGCAGAACTAGTAGCGATAATCACTATACTACTAGTAATATCAGTTAATAGCAAGATCAAGATCCACACTAACAGCCAAACCTATATCTCCAAATAAAAAACTATAGAAAAAAGTTGGTCCTTGTGGATATGAATGTTGAGTCTGGTAAAGAAAAAAGAATTAGATCTAAATTTTATTAAGGTCAAAGTACACTCCAATATTCAATATAATGAAGAAGCAGATATTCTAGTCAAAGAATTATTAAAGTTCTCAATAATAGAATGTAAGATCCAGACTCATCTAAAATTATTACTGAAGTCAAATAATAAGATATAGTACTGGATGCTCCAATAAGACAGTTTATTAAAAAAACCAATATCAAAATAATGACATATCAATAGACAATAAAAAATAGAATAGATAAAAAGTGGGATTATAAATTCAAGACTAGCATAAGCACATATGGAACCTAGTTTAGAAACAAATGAATAATATGTACATATGGAATATCTCTTTCAAAGAATCACAAAGAAAAAGCTTTCTTGTTAAGATGACTAGTAATAAGCTACTCATGTTAACAAAGCTAGCTATAAGAAGACCAGACTTATATAAGCAAGTGAAATGTCTTGTATATGGATAGCAAGAAGAGAAAATAGAACACTTGCTAGAATATTCAGCATATAAAACTCAGTGGCAAGAAGTCTAGCAAAAGGATATAGAAGATATGATATAAGGTTTCAACAAACTCCTAGTAAATAGGAAAAAGAAGTCAGAAAAAAAAGCAATAAGTTTGATAGTTGATAACAGAATGAAAAGAGAAAAAATGAATAAGAAAATAGCCCAACTAGTGAAAAGGATCTCAAATACTAGTTGAGATATACTTAGCTTCTGCATGGGATTGATTGAAAAAGATCTAATAGGTAAGATAGTAGACTCAAAGTACTATGAAAAGAGAATCATTAAGAAATAAGAAAGTGAATAATAAAGATACAGAAGAAAACATATAATCACTTCAGAAAGAAAATTTGGAATATTAGATGTGAAAAGGTGATAGAATAGGAATGGATATTGAAAATCAACAGAAGTGACTAGATTAAAAGGTTGATATATCTATAGAGTCAAAAAAACAGGACCAAGATATTAGGAAATTAATCATCAAGTACTATTAAGAAAAGAAGAATTAGAAAACATAATGTTTAAATAGATTCTATGAAATGAAATAAAGTATGGGATAAAATAGTTGAATTTTAATCTTTTATCAGAACTCAAAAAAGTAATCTGTAGGCAATGATATTAGAAATTGAAAGAGTATTTATCTGAACTCTTGAATGAAGTGATAAATTACTTCTGAAGTTATACTTAAAAAGGTAAAACAACCAATATGAGTGAATTAGTTAAAGAATTAGCTCTAGTATTTCATATTATATGTACATTTACAAATGTTTAATAAAGTATATGTAATTAGCCTGATATAGGGCAAAAAAAAAAAACAGTTATAAATTGAATATACTATAGTTTGAAATAAATTTAAATTAAATTAAATTCTAATTGAATTGAATCATATTTGAATTAAATTAAATTGAATTTAAATTGAATTAAATTAATTCAAAATAAATTAGATTCAAATGTAATTCATATTTGCACAAATCAAATTGAATCAAATTTAGTTAAAATCTAATTTGATTCAATCTATTGTAATTATAAATTATTACTATTGATTAATTTAAAACTAATAAATTGCTAAGTTAAAAAAAAAAAAATAATTAAAGAAAGAAATCAATTCAAAATTTATTAAAAAAATTCAAAAATAAAAACAATATTTTTTCAGAAGAGATCTATTCAATTTTATTGTTTACTTAAATCTTAAATAAAATTTTTTTTATTATTACCTATAATATTAAATAAGTTAATTCAATTAATTTTTTATTTAAGTGAATATTGAATTGGTATATATCAAAAAAAGCATTTACTGTAGATCTTAATTTTGTTTATTAAAGTTTTGTTATTACCTAAGAAATTTAAGTAAGAAATAAGAGTTTGTAATTTATATTATCTATTACTTGATATTTCAATATTATAAATGTTTTTATTAAGAGACTTGGATTTCTAAAAGAAATACTCTTAAAACATTCTTTTTTTTTTTTTTTTTTTTTACCAGGTGGCTTACATCTTGTTTATTAGATATTTTATGATGAATATATACAAATTTATCACTCTATCTATTTAAGTAAACCCACTAAGAAAATCTTCTTATCATATGGCTTATTGCCAAGTATTGGTATATACTTGACTAATTTGCCAAGGTTCTACCTGTCCCATAAAAATTTTGTTGTAAATAAATATATTGTATTCCAGTTAATCCAGTGATAGCATGTATGTGCCATAAGTGCATTGATACCTAGAATGCAGGATTTGTGTATGTCCTTTTTTGTGATTATGGGTTGCTATTGTCTTTTGTCTTTTGCAATGATATTGTGTTCTTTTTTTCATTATATGAAGCAATCACACCTTTGGTTCCATTTTTTCTGTTGTATATTGAGGAATCTGTTGTCAATGCTTTTGATAGTTTCTTTATGATATTCTGCCAGTGTGTATTTTTTTATAGTCTTTATTAAGTCCATTGTAAAGACTTCTCTTGCTATGTAATTTTTGACTTCATTTGTCCAGAGTTTTGCTTATTTGTTGAGTTCTCTGTTGAGATTGTGTTTTGTGGATGTGTTTAATTTACTACTGACTTCTTCTTTAATTATTTGCTATAATTCTTTATAGATGTCTGTTCCATTTCCCCTGCATATCATGTAGTATGTACTAGTTTCTATTTGTTGACAGTTGAGGCATTGATTGTCCATATAGGTATTTGCTACAGTTTGTCCTTGATAGGTAATTCTAGGTTCCAAAGTCTGTATTTGAAGGATCTACTATTGTGGTCCCCTCAATTGGTTAATCCTGTTGTGAGTTTTGAAGGTGGCCTATTGGTGAGTGAAGTCTCCTATGCAATGTCATTTAATGTGGAGGTATTGTTAGTTGTTGTGAGGTTGCGATCAAGGTTTCTTCAATTGAGAATATATTTTGTACTGATTAAATTTTTGATAAAAGTTATTATTGTATTATCTAGGATATATCCATTCTATTCTTGTGTCCAATTTACTGTATTGCTTCTAATTGGCATGCATTCTATCATAGATGCCTGTCCTGCTAGATTTGTTTCTTTTACTAGGAGGTCTGCTCTATTATTGTATTTGTTATTGCTGTGAGCTTTAATTTTTTTCCAGATAATAGAGTGCTTTTAATTTTCTATAATATGGGTTATAGAGTTAATTAGGTTATTGTTTTTAAGTGTTCTCAGATTGGTTGGATTTATTTGTACCTTGTTTATTGCCCATATATTTTATTAACTTTTTATATGCTGTACAGTACCCACATTTACTGTACAAACCTGAATTTACATATAGTATATAGTCAACAAGTAATTATATATTTTTTGAAGTAAACCTATTTATATGAGTAGCTATAACTATTCTACCTCTATATATAACCACTACCTATTTTAATTATTTCCAGAACAATTTTATTTGCAATAAGAGTAGTCTAGTTATCAGGCCATCGAATTTTTTTTATCTTGGACTTTTCGGTATTCTAAGTCCTTCGGAGTGGTTCATGAATTTCTCTTCTTACCAAGATCTCTCAATGGTTAAGTTTGTGAAAGCTGATATAGTCACATACTTGAATTCTTGAATAGATGCCTCAATACTAAAGCAAGAGGGTTTGCTTCATTTGATTTACTATTCCTTTCTTCAGTAATATGCTACCGGTTTGATATCTACTCTTCTTATTATGCTTATCTGGTAATATTGCCATGTCGAGGAATAATCCTACCCAATTTCAGACATTCAGCCTTATCACAATCCATATATAGACCAGCTTGTATTATTTAGGAACTCCAGTCAGCTATTGAGACAAGCTACAGTTGCTTCCAAAAGTTTGAGTTCACTTACTATGTTTTTATTATAAATTTCAACTTTGGCAATTTTTAATTCCTTAATTATACAACCAAAAATTATAAAATTCATATATATTATATCTTAATACTAGTTTTATTAATTATAATTTTTTTAAAAATTTTTGATATATAATTTTTAAAGTTTTATTATTGTTCAAAAATTTTTTCTTTATCAAATTTTTACTTTTAAAGGATTTTGATTGGCTGTTATTATAAATCATATAATAATTAATAAAAAAATAAATATATTTAGCAATAACAAAACTTTAGAATATATTAATAAAAAAATTTTTAAAAAAATATAAGAAATAGAATAAGTATCAAAATATAATATATATATATATTATAATTTTTGACTGTATAGTTAATAATTTAAAAATTGGCAAAGTTGAAATTTATAATAAAAACATAATAAGTGGACTCAAACTTTTGGAAGTAACCATATATATAAAAATATTAGTTATGTACTGTTACATCAATGGATACAGATCATTACCTGCTTTTCAGAGGTTACTCCCTGGAGAATTTAATTACAGTTCTTGTGATCTGACCTACGGAGTGCTAACCACTGCATTATGGATCTATAGATCAAAATATTCTTTTTAATTATTAATAATATTATTAAATATAGAGATATGATTAATAAGAACATGTTTATATTCTAAAAATTAATATGTTTTATAACAATTAATCACTTTATAAAAATTTGTATTATCTAATATTTGAAGTCAAATTAAGATAGACTTAATTTTATAGAAAACATAAAAATAAGAGTTTTAAAAGATTTAAGACAATCAAAAGAAAGAAAATAAGTCTTTTTATTATATAAAATTTTTATAAACTTTTCACTTCAAATTATATAAAAAAACTCTTTTCGCTGATTCTCTACTTACACACAAAAAAGATGTTCGCAAGAAATTTTTTATTTCTTTGCTAATAAAGTCTTAACACTATCCTTAAACCAATTAAAAGTTTTACTTTAAGAGATACTTCCAAACCCTTCCTCTTGTTTATATTCATTTTCAAACAAAAACTTGACTTTCTATAACCTAGAAAAGTCAAGAAACACCTTCTCTACTTATGGCAAGAAAGTTCTGAAAGGAAGAAGAACTAATAGTGTAGTATTTGAAGCCTTTCATATTAAAGCATGTCTATAGAGGTTTTTTGCAGTAGGAGGTGACAAACATCAAGCCATATTTCAAAGTATCTGCCCACTGTTTCTTCCCTCTTATAGTCACCCAAAATTTTTTTGATTTTCTGGGGGAATTTTGCCTACTCAGTTTGACCCTTAATTTTAGGTGACACAATTTACTGTAAAATATGATTGGTCAACATGAAACACGTTAGTAGTTGAATGTAAACAAGTACCTACTGGTCACCTCACGTGTTCTGATGATGTTATTGATGATAGAAAGAGTTGATTGGTGCCGCGTGTCTGCCCCACTTCTCCAATTGGGTTAACCTACAGATCAAGTATCATGAGGCCAATAAGATATGAGCAACAAGTCCTCATGTGGTAAAAAAGCTACTATTTGTTCAAGCTAAGGTCTTTCTCTCCTATTATCCCGGTCAGGCAAAGTTCAAGATCAAGGTTTCCCTCTTATCCCAATCAGGCAATAAGACTGAATGGTCTCTAGTCCATGTTAAGCTTCAATCCTTTGGTTATAGTTGAAAATATATTTCCCCAGAAGTTGTTAAAGAATATTACAATCAATGAGGATCCCCACCACTCTTGTGAACCTTCCACAATTACAAGGCAAAAGGATTATTGAGAAATCTGACCTTTTGAGTAATAGAAGATATATACCATTAAAATTCCTTTAATTAGATGTGACTGCTAGAAGGTATTATACTGAAACAATATGGTCTAGTCTTTACTAGGTTATATAAGAACCTGGGGTCCATCATAAGTTGTCCCTCTACTACAGGTGGATAAAAAATCACTGCCCAAAGAAGGTTGGGATCAAGTATGTCCTGGAAGTAAAGGCTCTCACTAGGTGATAAGTCTCCTTAGATGGTACACAAGAAGGAAATCAAGATCAAGAATAAGTTCCTCAGATGGTTAGGAAAAGAAAGGATATCCCAATTAGGTATTTCTTATTGAGAAGAGGTTTTGAGAAGCAAGTCTTTGAAGAAAGCTAGAAATATTTTTTCAATTTTTACTCTTTCATTTTCTTGTGGTCTGCTTAAACATTTTTAGATATCCTCTCTTCCCTTTTTCAACCCATCCTTTTGTAGTTTTCTGTATTCTAGCAGCTTGGTTAGACATATGGCAGTAACAACCTGCTGGCAATGATATAGTGGACTAGGAGGATCTTTACCCAAAGACACTGCGGAGCAAAATATTGTCCTCAAGGTCAAACTTAGAGGCTTTTATGCTTATGGCAAGTTAGTTAGATTAGAATAATAGTTTAGCTGTAGTATATATCATGCTGCTCGAATGAAAATGTACTTTTGTTTTCAATTAATTAATAAACTGACAATCTAGCTTGGTTATGGGTACTCAAAAAAAAATATATATATATATATTTTTAGTATTTTAATAAAGATATACTATAAATATATAATTATAGATCAAAAAATAATAATTATAATTATAAAAAATTTATTATTATTATTATTATTTTAATTATATAGATAGATAGATATATATTTTTTAAAAAGATCTATAGGTCTATAGTGCAGTGGTTAGCACTCTGTAGGTCAGATCACAAGATGCAGGTTCAAATCCTCCAGGGGGCTAATGTGATTCCCCTGATTATAAAAGCAGGTAGAATCTGGCAAATTATCCATTGGTCTAACCATATATAACCAATGTTTCTAAGTATAGCTGATGCAGATCATGAGGATTGACAAGTTTTCATTGGTCTTACCAAAAATTAAGATCTTCATAACACAGGACGGTCTATATGAAGATTGTAATCAGGTCACTATCTGAAATTGAGTAGGATTATCCCTAATAGAACCCCATTATCACCTGCTGATAACAAGAAGAATAGATCTCTAAACCAGTTGCATACCACTAAAAAAAAAACTGACTGAAGATCTTATACGATTTCAAGACTTCAAGTATGTGTCTATGTCTTGACCTATAGACTTAACAATCGGGAGGCCTTGGTGGGAGGAGAAATCTGTGAATTACTCCAAAAAATCAAAATCTGGATCCAGGATAAAGAAAATTCGACAGCCTGATAATCAGACTACTCTTAATAAAAATGGTCTGGGAAAAATTAAGAAGGAATCACATGGTCTTCCGATGAGATAGTGCTTATATATAGTTAGTAAATATATAGAAGCTACTCATGTATATAGGTTACTAATATAAGCAGATGTATGAGTACT
>CAJVPT010003389.1:0-15371 GCA_910592055.1 Acaulospora colombiana
ATAAATAAAACTAGTATTAAGATATAATATATATAAATTTTATAATTTTTGGTTGTATAATTAAGGATTTAAAAATTTTCAAAGTTGAAATTTATAATAAAAACATAGTAAGTGGACTCAAACTTTTGGAAGCAACTATATAATCAATATATTTCCTATATTATATAATCAATATAGCTATGAGAAAATACAAACTTTTTCTGATTGTCAAGAAAATAGAAATACATATTATAGAGATTTTAGACCAATTATCAAATAAATATAATCAATAACAAAAAAACTATAAATAATACAAACTCTCTTTAATATTATTTCTACTTAAGAAGTATCACAAACCTTACTCTAGATTCAACCCAATACTCAATTATAAATAATATTATTGACAAAATTTTAAATATTAATTATATCACTTTTGTTAAAACTAATATTCTTAGACAATATATTCTTTATCTATAGATCAAAAAACAAGGAAAAGAAGAAAACCTTCAAATTTTATTTTTAAAAAATAAATACTAGAATACAATAAAACAAGTTAAAAAGCACATACTTTTTGTAAAATATTATATCAAGTTAGACAATATCTGAAACCAATTTTTCTACAAACAGCCTACTAAATAAGACAATAACTATAAAAATTTAACAATCACAACAATTAAAATTTCAAATATTAATGAAATAGAAATAGAATGAGCTAAAAAACATAATTAAAATAGAAGTAATTAGTGAAAAAATTATAAGCAACAATATAATAGAGCAACATATATATAAAATAAAAAATAGACAAAAAATATTCAATATCAATTCTTTTCATATCAAAGTAGATAATAAATATAAAATATGCATATTTATTTTCAAGCTTCCAAGAGAAGCTATAATAAAACAAATAGAATATTTGCAAAATATACTAAGCTTGTCAAAAGATTTTCAACCTTTTAAAAAGGAATTATCAATAGTAATACATGAACAATATTTTGTGTGAAGAAGAGAAAGATATATTACAATTTCTTGAAAAGATTAATAAAAAGAGGAAGAAAACTTCATTATTATACCTATAAAAATGGAAAAATAAATAAACTTTATTTAATTATCAAATAAAAAAGAATTTTAACAAATAAAGTATAAAGAGAAAACTTCATTGGTGTTACAACAATAGATATTAAAAAATTAAATTTGCTCTCAATAAATATATAAATATAACAAATATTCAGATTTATAATTATTCACAATTACAATAAAGAATCAAGGTGACTCGCATCAAAATTTATAAAAATTTTTTTTATGGTAACAACCCAAAGTTCATAAGAAAAAACTTAATACTTGCAAAAAGCTCTATTAATAAACATATCTAGAAGGTTCCCTAGAGTCAAAAACACAATAGTCAATTACACCAGCAAAAGAATCATCACCGGTAGTGGCAAAATCACAAAACCACTTTTGAAGATCAAACTATCAAGCAAATTTAACCCACTCCCCAGCACCAAGAGAAATAGAACATCAGCTGATAAAGAAAAGAAGGCAGCAGCCTCAGCAATTATACAGGCCCTTACCCAAAACCAAGATAAAAATATGTAGCTCAAAAATAACAAAAAATAGGATAATAACACAAACCCAAGGAGGGAACCATGGAAATTACTAAAACAATAACAAAAACAAATATGGAATTTAGATTACTATCACCAGTAATAATAGCTTCAACAACTGCAATATCAAAAGCAGGGAAAGAGACCCCAAATGACACAGAGAATATCACTAACAATCAGTACAGTTATAAAGGAGAGCAAAGTCCAAGGAACACAGCAATAGAACGAACAATTCCCAAAGAAACTTATGATACACTTTGTTCAAAAAAGATTTACATAGATATAGAAGAGTTGCCGGGACTCTCAACAGAAGGAAAAATTCATCATATTCATGAAAAACTGGGGCATCTACCAACCCTGAAACATATCCGAATAGAAGAGCCAATCAGATCCCCAATGATCACAACCATTTTTGACAATTACCATGAGGCCATCGCTGTATGCAAGATTCAGATCATTGACAATAAGACTTTCAAATTTAGACTAGCACCCCAACTCGGTACCACAGAATGCAAAGTCTGATCCTTTAGAATCTGGGACATCTCCAATCACTTTCAAAAAAGGGATATTGCAAACCTATTTTAAGACAAAAACCAGATTGAATACATAACTCTACAACCAGCAGGACAAGTAAAATCTGGAATCATCCAGTTTAGAACAAGAGAGAAATATGAGGAACAGGTCTAGAAGTGAGCAATCTATGAAGATATCTTCTGTATGAGGGTATATCCAATGGTCAGAACCTATATAACAAGAGAGAAGAGAAATCAGCACAGTGCAACACTCGTCAATCTCCTCTTGAGAACCTTAGTAAAAAAACTCAAAGAGATTATTGAACAAACAGTAGCCTAAGCTATATACTTTCCTCTCAGCTCCAAAATCAAAACAAGTGGTTTACCATCTTATACTATAAGGATGACAGAAACTTAAACAGAGCAAGAGGCATGAACTTTCACCTCTAAAACAATGAATTGGTCTGGATCATAAGAATAACTAAATTATGTTTTACCTGTGGAGCTCATAACCATGACTATGCCCACTGCCCAATGGCAAAGGAGAATCCAGTACCAAAGAAAAGAACTAATAGACTGGGTCAACCAAGGCTCCAGCCATACAATACAAGAGAACATCACTTAACTAAACAAGACAGGAGAATAATGTTCAATCCCACCACTTCAGGACATATATATGCTAGTATTACCAGAGAATCCCACCACTTCAGGACATATATATGCTAGTATTACCAGAGAATCCCACACAACTATAAGCAGGGAAAATATATTAAATGTCCTAAGACAAATCCAAGTAGATTTAGAAGCAATTAAATACCAAGTACATATCCTAAATAAGAAAGTCACAGCAATCAAAGCAGGTCCACATATCAAAGCCAAAGGGCCAGCAATTACAGACTCTCCTCTTCAAAATGAGTCCTCACCTAAAAGTTCAATCTTCTGAATCCTATCACCAAAAAGGTTGGATATAAGACAACAACAGAGACTAATAAATAAATTAATTAACCAAATGGAATCTATGATGACATCCACTGTGAAAGAAATGATGGATTGTCTCGAAACACTTATCAATATAACAAATACCCCTAAACTGACCCCTTCCTTTCTCCTGAATAATTATGATTAGGGAAAATTTAGGAAATCAAGTCTGTAATAGGCAAAACGTAAAGAAATCCACTATCAATGAACTATTCAATATCTGAAAATAGGAACATTAAACGTTAGAGGAATTAATTCAGAAATAGACAAGTTAGCAATCTTAGAATACAGACATGAATAACAAATCAATATATTAGGACTTACAGAAACCTGGCTTCCAGGAAACCAAAAATGGCATGACAAAGAAGGTAGATATCAAATTTGATCAACAAACCCAGTACAACAGGCCTATGGAGTAGAAGTCAATATTTTGATAAGGGAAAAATGGGCAACACACATTTTCAGTTTCGAAGAATGCATTAACCAAGGAATTACAGTAGACATGACATTCAAAGGGTGAATTCAATATAGAATAATAACAATATACAACTCATCAGATAGGACAAATAAACAAGACAGTAAAAAACTACTACAATGGTGCAAAGCAAAAATCAACAAGGCAAAAAGCAATAACATGTATGTAATAATAATAGGTGACCTTAACAAAGTAGCAAATCACCAAAAGAACTGTACCTCAGAAAAAGGCAGAGGAAGAAAGCTTAAACACTTTATTAATGCACTAGAAACTTTTGATTTCATAGATACATTCAGACAAGCTCACCCTAATAAAAAAAGTTATATATACAACAGAACCAAATCAAACTATAAAAGTAGATTGAACTACATATAGGCCTCTAGGCCTTTACAACTACACATTATCAATATTAAACACATAGAGGTGAAAACAGTAATTAAAACAGATCATAAAATGGTAGTCATATATTTCATCATACCATATACATCTTAGAACAAGTTATCAAATAGAAAAAATAACAGATAGAACAATATAGACTATACAAACTTCAGCCCTAAACAATGAGTAAGGTTCATCAGAAAGATGGAGAAAAAATCAATAGAATTCATCAAAGAAGACTCCACAATAGTAGAGAAAACATAGCAACATATCAAAGAATCAATTAAGGCAGCAGTAGAATCCTTATTGATGAAAAAGTGAAGAAGGAAAAACATCAGCTCTATACATAAGTCTGAATACAAAAAATTTATGCAAAGATCACTCAAGATTGGTAGCTTATACAGAAAATGCTTAGCATGGAAAACAGATTCAAACTCACATACCCCTGCTATAGAAGTGCCGATCGCAGAACTGGTACAAGAAATCAACACACCAAGAATCCTTATAATAGACTCACCCTGTCTCAGCGGACTCAATGGATAGCAAAGAAGAACTTCACAGATGGCTATTAGAGACAAGAGAGATCTGAGAAATAGAGAATAAAATAGTCAAAATTATAATCAAGAAAGAAAAAAGAAGAAAAATCTGAAAATACATCAAACAAAGGTATAAAAATCTGAAGGAAAATTCAAAAAGAATGATCAATAGTATCTTAAACTGCCAACCAAAGTTTATAGACACTTAGAGACTGATAGAGTAGAAATCAGAAAATAAGGTTAAGGTTATCACTGACCCACTTACAATAAAGAGCAAAATTAAAAAACACTTCTAAGATTGGACAAGACCCAGACAAATACTTAATACAAAAGACTTCCCATATTGGGAAAAGCAGTACAAGTTCAAAGAAATAATTAAAGATAAATGGTTTAATAACGTGTCAGGTCCAATAGAAGCAATAAAGATCAAAAAGGCAATCCAAGGAAAGAAAAACTGCAGTGCCCCAAAACCATCAGGAATTCCATACATTGCACTTAAAAACCTGAGAGAGAAGGGAATAAAACCAATAGATATACTCTTTAACAAAATCATGAGTACAAGAAAGATTTCAAAAGACTGGAAAAAGGGAAACATGTACTCAATACCAAAACCCAAGAACTGGATGGGAAACATCAACATCACTTACCCTATTACACTATTAGAAACAACAAGAAAAGTATTCATGAGTATTTTAATATCAAGACTTGTGGCAATTTGCAATAAATATCAGATACTATGCATCAACAATTGGGCGGGACTACCTGGAAGAAGCACACAGGAGTCAATTCACATTATCAACAATATTATGGAGGAGATGAAAGAATTCAAAAAGAAGGCCTGGATCTTCAGTTAAGACATAAGCAAGGTATAGAATTCAATAAACAAAAATATAATGATCCAGGTACTAGAAGGAATCTGAGTGTCAAAAAACATAATCAAAATACTAAATAATACACTCGAGAATAGAAATAACAAGGTAATTACAATGCATGGCTTAATGGAAGAATATCTAGTACAAGACAGAATTGATCAAGAAGATACCATATTTCCTTTCCTCTGGAGAGTGTATTATGATTTACTATTACAAGAAATCGAAGATCACCACAGCAGCTATACAATAGAGACAGAAGTGTTACTAGACCTGACCTTACTGAGTTAGAAGGCAATTGTCAACAAAACAAGATGGCAAGCAAGGATCACAGCTACAGCATATATGAATGACATCACCTAATTTGCAAGCAACAAAACAGATATACAAGCTATCCTAAATAAAACAAATGAGTTTCTCAAGATAAATGATATACAAGTGAACAGTAAGAAATTATTCCTGATTTGTATTAACATACCTCCAATCCAAAGAAATGAAAGCATACAGCTCAATAGAACACAGATCTTTCCAGTACAGAAAAATGAAGCAATAAAAGTTCTAGGAATATAGATAACAGAGGATAGAAAGAAAATAAGGCAGAAGGATATTATTAAAGAAAAAGTAGACATCACAATCAGAATATTGGCCTGGAAGAAAATTACAGATAAACAGACATGATACATCATCAATCAGATCCTGTTTCCAGTGTCATGGGCTATCCCAACGAGTTTGTCACTAATCTGTAGCATCTTGCATAACCCAGATGTCTCACAAATACTTACAAAAAAAAGAATGCCTCATATAAAGAACATTTAGGGAAGGCAGAGGCATGATGATTGACTTGGCTGAAGGTAAATGTCTCTTTATTGCATTCTGTTTCTTTGAAAGGTCACTAACTTTTATCTCTATTCTCAAAGAGGACTGTTTTTCCTAATACTTTCAACTCTGCCTTTTCAGCATACATTGGTAAGCTATTTATACTTTTCTATCTAACAATAGCTATCTACTGTATAATCGGCTATACTAACCCTAAGCTTTGCTAAACTTTTTATACTTTTCAGATTCACACAGTTCTTTAATCAGTACCCAAGCCTTATCTATAGTTTTTTACCTTGTGACACTCAATCTTTCATGCCAAACTTTCAGGTTTTTGGATTCTAGACCATTACATATAAATGCGTCACCCACATAATCCATAACATCAGCAATTGAATATCTACTAAATGATCTAATCCTGTCAGAAAAAGAATGTGATAAGCTAAGTAGCAAGATAAACAAGACATTTAAACACAAAGCAGGCTTATCTTCAACAACTCTAAACAGTATTCTCTATGCAGATTTTAGCTACAAATTGTTCAACTTATGGAACCATCAAATCCTAATGTATGGAAAGAACCTAACGAATCGACTTAATAGTCACAACCTGTGTAAAATTACTACTCAAATAAGTCTCTAACAGTTACAAAACAACTACTGGTCAAATATCTCAATTCTTACCAACAAGTTGCCATTCTGGATCAAAAAAAGAAAAAATCTTACAAATGATATTCTAAATATAATGAAGCTACAAGGAATTATAATGGCACCAATAGCACATACATGGTTTGGAAAACCAGTCAAAAATGAGTACAAAGCAATCAGAGACATGGTCACAAAAGAATAATTCAACAAACACTGAATCTCCCTGAAGTTCAGAAGGATAATATTCAAAAACCAACTTTTGAATGATAATAAAACAAGGATTTTATCTTAGCAATAAATAAGAATGTGACTAGAGAAACAAGAAAGAATGCTCAAATATTACAAGGAAATAAAAGAACTAATCATCCAAAAATAGCCAACACTATTAGGGGAAAAGGAAGACACAAGTTCCAAAGAATATTACAGTGACAGTAGTCCAAATATCAATAGCTTCCGAACAAACTTCCAAGTGCTGTTAGCATAACATCAATTAACTCTGAAATGGTTAGCAATGAAAAAAGATGAAGAAACAATAATAATAAAGAAAAAAAGGCAACTAGATAAAAGAAAAGTGATAGTAATCCATATGGTTACTAAGAATGGGACATCATCAGTTTACAAGTGCAAAGGATACCCATTTAACAATCAAGACCTTAGAAAAAAGTATAAGTACCAACAACAATGTATAATGAAACAGCTTCTAACATATTCAGTAAATATTAGAATTAGGAAGAGCATCACCGGGATTTTTTCAGGACAGCAGGAATCAAACACCAGACAGCCATTAATCAATTGATTAAAATCATTACTGCAAGGTATGGAACTCACCATCAATGAAATCAGTAGACAGCATCCAGACACATACAAACTGAATATATATCTGGATCCACTGTCAACTACTGAAGACCTTATCAGAAGAAAGTTGCAAGCCCAAGACAGAATGATTAAAAGGTTACTATAAATAGCTCAACTACTAATATTAGAGGACAACCTTCAATTCTATATGGATAGCTCCTTCACAAGATGCAATATTAGAAGTAGGATAGGGATTGGATAGATGGTTCTTTTTGAGACAGGCTGCAAAATCACAACCTTTCAAGCAGAAACCCAGGATACCCCCTTCTCAACCAGAGCAGATTTGACTGCAATTCTCATAGCAATCAGTACAGTCAGCCCTAACAAGAAAATTAAGATATTTACAGACAACCAAGGTGCAATTAATGCAATAGATAGAATAGCACAGAAAGATCAAACCAAAGATCAAAGTTTAGAAAGGCCAAACAAACTCCTAGCCAGTACAATTCAAGAAATTATCATAACACAATGAACCAAGATCCAATGGATTAAAGTCAAAGGCCACTCAGGTAATAAATAGAATTAACAGGTAGATAAATTAGTAGCTACAACACTGGTGGACAAATTCAAAGACATTATAAAGATTTAGGAACTTCAGTCCACAAGTAGCAACACAATGCTGAGATGGGATCAGTCCTTCATAGACTTGCCCTTCAAAACATTGGGAAGAACTCTTTTGAAGACTAAATGGGCCAGTACTTTTCTCGTTTGCAAAAAATATTAAAGAGTTTTGTCGCGTATAACAGCCAATCAGAATACAAGATCAAGTAACGTGTTTTTATTTACATACTCCTTTTTTTAAAAAATCTCTGATCGTGTTCAAAATTCTTGCAGAGCTCGTCGCCTATCTCGACAGCAAGAATCCGTCTAACTGGTCCTTTTGTGACTTCTTTTCCTCAAATTTTGAAGTGAAGTGATCGTTAATTCGCCACCAGACACCAACGATATTAAGGGTCGAGCTGGCACTTGGTTAAAACGTTTCAAACTTGAAGTAGAGGCAAGAGGTCACCAAGCTTATAAGGTAAATATGTTTTAATTTTGTAGAAAGGCACCTTCTGCCAGGTAATACCTGAGACAAGAAGTATAAGTGATTTACTTGCCGAGTGCTAGGGGGTTTTTAAAAAATCTTGCCAGGTAGCACCTGAGTCAAGAGGATCAGTAATTACTATCCCTCCTATGTGCGAATTTTCTTTTTATTATGCTTTTTATCATGAATCTCGTGTGAATGGATATATTGTTTTACTAACTATGAATTACAAGCAACTCGTAAGGATAATAATATTAGTATACAAAAATTTTTTTCCAAAGTAGTTTCCGCTCGATTGGAGGTTGGTGATTCCAGCTTTGCTAATCCCTTTTCATTAGCATATTGACACTTTTAATTATGATTCTAAACATTAAAATAGATCGCACGACAACAAAATGTTGCAATTTTGAAGGTAGGTCTGAAACGATTTTATACCTATAATTAATAGAACTAATTCATAATCCACATAATTAATCGAAGGCTAAGATTATTGCGGACGAGCAAGGTAATAACCTCGTGGGAGCATCATGTGGATTTTACGGACCCGAAATTATTGCAGAATATGTACTTAATCAGCAAAATCCAAAGTATGACTGGAATGACGACGAACATATTGAAAGCGATCGATTTTTAAAGAAAAGACGAAGTTCGGACGATTATGGATCAACTCCTCCAAACAAGGTTAGTAGAATATAACATAAATTTAACTAGCAAAAACATCTTGTAAATCTTTTGCATATGTGCATATATCAGAACTATCAACGAGGGGGCTTCTCAACGAAAAAGATACGATAGTAATTTACCACCCCGCGACGAAGATTATTTTTCATCAGAATCTAACTCCGAGATCGTACCTGTTTCTCTTACGAACGTCTTTCTTGAAACTTCTGTCGAGCTTAAGAGGATTCCAGACCAGACAGCCGAATCGGACACACTCCTCCTCCTCATCAAGCCAAATTCAGTTTAATAGCGAGGATAATGATTTACATGATCAAGATGAGAACGAGAATGCATCAACCGAGGTTCAAGACCTCATCACAAAGATGTAAAATGTAAATCATCGTCTTTTTGAATATCGTATTGTCAACCTATCCGAAAAAAGTTTTGTAGATCCAATAAATAAAGTCTTTTCTGATTATGATAAAAGAATGAGAAAATTCTGGGAAGAGGTATGTATTATATTGACCATCAGCTTTAGATTGTAATCAGTAATAATCTTGCACGTTCTTTAGATGGAACCATCGGCCAAAGAGAAGAAGAATACATTGCGTCAACCTAGGTGGGAAAAGAGTATCAAGCCTCTAATTGACAAGTATGCGCTTGCTGTTGAGGTAAAGCCAGAATCGTTTTTGATGATTGTGTTCAGCCACCATCAACAAAAATTATCTTCGAAATACCATTCGAGGGCGAGTTTGATTTCAAAAAACATTATGACATGTTATGGGTACAAGATATCAATCGGCGATTGTAGGTATACCGTATACCTTATTTACTTAGTATAATGAATTAATTAATTTCTGTATTTTATTATAGCATGTTCTTGTTCGCCTTATCTTTTAACATGCCTCGCGATGCGAATACATTGGAGGTAGCTTACAGAGAATCATTTGTTAATCCTATAATTCCCAAGGCATTCGAGGATGTGAACGACAAGATCAGGTTCGAAATGTATGTTATTATATTCTATATAGTTTTAATTTATTGTATTTATTCCCGATGTAACGAACTCTTGATTAACCGAACATAATATTTTCCTAGTGGAGATATAGAGAGCGCACTACGTAAACAACATCGAAACCAGACAAAAGGCCAAAAGCCTCGGGTAATGCTTGGGCCAAAACATGATAGGATTCTAAAGATTTACATGAATGCAAGTGAGAGAGATTGGATTCTTAGAGGTTGTAGGGAACGCAATGGTTGTGGATCTTAAAAAATGTCGCGAAGACATGGAAAAATTATTTAAGGGTTTGTAATTGTTAGATATTCACGTCTTTAATTCTTTATGCAGTAAAGTTCATGGGATCTTTTTATCTTTCTAGCGATGCAGTTGTCAATATTTTACCAGAGACAGCACCACCTACGACGTAATGCAACAGAATAACAACTTGAATGCCTTCAAAGTTTTGGTGTACTTGTGTACCGTACGTAGCGTTCGTGCTGTACTTTTTACCGATTCAAATTATCCATCATATTTGCCCTGTCATTTTAGAGCGTGAGACAATAATCTACACAATGCACCGTTGTAAAGGAGGTTTGCACATTGTTGACATCCTTACAAATTTCACGATTCCGGACAACAAGGACCAGGTATATGTGCTAGATGAAATCGTAGAAAAAGTGTATCTTTTAAAGGTATAAGTCCTGGTAATCAATATATAGAATGTTCGTTGATCTAACATTATATTTGGCTTTATAGAGCCGTGTAATAGATTATTACCTTAAGTTGCAGGAAATCTCGCGGAAGGCGCAGAAATATGCTCCCTCAAATGAAAATCCGTTAGAAGCGTCACCATCAAATAAAAAACAGCAAAACACCTTATTGCAAAAAGAATCAAAGATAGAGGAAATAATTCCCAAGAAACGATAATTTGCTTTCTACCTGTGACTGTTATTCGCAGTATATGATGGTGATATTGATTTTTTCCCTAGAGTATTTCTACTATACCTCTAATAATTTTTGCATTTTAATAAAACAAGCCGAGGCCAACCTTGTAATGAAACATAAGAGATTTCTGATGTAAATCCGCTTATCATTATTTAATACTAGCTAATAAATTATGTTACGATTGAGTCACGGTTAATTTATCGGACTATGACCATACATTAAAGATCTTGGATCTGCAAGAAGAGGCTTGTCGACACAGTATAAGAAATAACTATCCATGACACATCCTGATAAAAATCAGTCTTTAATTACATGTTCAACGGGGGATGTTCAGAATAGAGCAGTTATATCATTGAAGATAGGGCAACTAAGTCACCTTGTGAAAATCATGATATTAAATGTTGAGGTCCCCGACTTATAATAAAGACGTTTAATTATATTTTCTTTCATGTAACAATTACAGTACATAGATCATTGTTGATCAGCGGGGTGATTAACATATAAATTTTATTTTCAAAGTTAAGCATTATCACAATTGAATTGCAGTTCAATCACGGCTGATAAAAATAAAAAATTTCCTATGTATTTGGCACAAAAGGGTGCCTCAGAACTGCGATCACGACTCGATTACGACCCATCATGAGCTAAATCACGGTTTGCTTAAAAAGCGATGTAAAAATTTCAACAAAAAGTCTACTACTCAAAACATTAATCCATGAAGCAAGATCGGCCAATAATAATCCTCTTAGATCACTCGAAGTCCCTTCAGATTTCCTAACGTTATTAGATAGAGATATCATTGATGGGTTAGCTTGTGATGACTCGTGGAGCGAGGGTGGTAATATATCAGAGGAATCAGAGATTCTATGCCTCATCGTCCGTCGATAATGTGAATAAAAAATCGTGGATTACTTTTGGGCAATGGTTGGGTTTTAGGGAACCAATTAAAAGACGAACTGTACGACGGCATCTCAAGAATTTGTGGGGAAAGATTAGACATGCTCTCGACCTTCAAGAAATTAAGGATTTACAGTGTTTCTAATAGTGCCACTATGTGTAATACCCGAAGAGAAAAAACCCGAATTGTTATGTCAACACGTGAGAATTCTCACTCGTTGGATGGATTGATAGATTTTCGCTATATGCTAGAACCAGCGTGTATTGTGGACCCAGATAATCGAACTTTAATTCATTTGGAATATCTCAATGATCGTACTGCCAGCAACAAATGCGGTTAAGAGGTATTATTTTCATACCATAGAAAATTCATCACATAGAAGCAAGGAGTTTTGGTCCAACTTCATCTAACATTTTTGGAGCTTATACGGGAAATAATTTACTTCCTTTTACTAGCTCCAACACTACCTCCATTCATAATACCGAGCGCCAAAAATGCGTTGTTGATCTACTTCACGAGCTGGTATCAAGATCTGTTAATCGTTTTTTTCCAAGAATATTATGGCGAAATGTACATTAAGCTGAGTAATCTGTCATGAGGCCCATTCGCACCCAAAAGTTTCGGAATCTTCCCTATGATCGCATTTAACTTCAATACGATAAGCGACTTTCATTGGGATGGGCACGACGAAGTGAATTCTCTTTGCTGTTTAGTCGCATTGGGTGATTTTGAGGGGGGGAAGGGTGAACTATGCTTCCCTCAACTCCAGATAATCAATCATTCCTCTTCGGGTTGGCCAAGTCGTTGCATTCTCCTCCCGTCTTCTTTTACATGATAATTTTCCAGTCACGAGAGGGATCCGGCATAGTATCGTTTATTTTGTCCACAATACCTTCTTCCACCATCAGCGGGATTTCTTGAATATTTATAATGATCTCAGGGGTGGGATAGAAAGAGATGCTCGCGGGTCGATTGTTCCTATGATTCCTCAGCAAGACTCAATAACGCATGAGATCTAAATAACCGAATCAGACTTGACAAGCCAAAACCAAATCATATCTAAATTTTTCTTGGCAAAATTTCAGCAAACTTTTTTCGAAAAAATAATCAATGTTTGGATAATTAATTTAAGTGCACTTTTAATAAAATAATTTAATATTTACAATGACCGAAGCTGATATAATTATTGATTGCAGAAATAAGATCTGCTCTATCTAATGATAGGGACAAAGTCCCATTGCAACGCAATAATGCTTGCTTCATAAATGATCCACCGGGTCTATAAAGCCATTTAATTACTGCATGTTGGATTATTTTAGCTGAATTAATTTGTTTTTTCCATGAACGATATGTCTTCTGAATGATTAATGACGTACAATTTTTTTATACAATGCTAGTTGAACTTTAAAATTTCTATCTTCAGGGTCATTACCTATTTGTTTATGGCTGGTTAAATTATTTTTTATACGAAATACAAAATTTTCCCAGTAATCTCTATTATTTATTTCATATCCTAGTTTTAATAAACGCTTGCGTACATACTTTGGTGGATAATATTTTGCAAACTGTAATCATGCTTCCGATATTTTAATATTGCTAACAATATAATTTACACTTAACCTATCTCGTACTCCACAGTTAATTTCGTAAGATAAAATTCCCACGTGTTTTATTATGATATGATATTTTTTTTTTCTGTGTATATAAATGATTAGAAGATTAAGACCTGGTGCTACACGCTTATCACCCGAAGCAGTTAGTGATATAATTAAGCAAATGTATTATCGAATCTAGCTAAAATATATAATGTATCATATGCACGAATTCATGAAATATGGGGATTCGCTATTGCGATAAATAATTAATATTTATTGTATTACAATAACTTACAATACAACATGGTACGAAATATAAAAGTTTACCCAATATTACCGATAAAGTGGTATCTGACATTGTTAAGTATTGGGTAAATAAATCTGGATCCCTCTTCACCGATTACTGAAGATAGTGAAACCCGAGATTCAGCAAGATATTATAAACTCGATAACAAACCCAGACATTTCTCAAAGAAATCATATACCATGTAAGGCTAAGAGAAAAAGGAAAATTTTAACTAATACTGCATCTGAATCCTCATTCTTGTCTTTATCCTCATCTGGATCTGATTCTGAATTAGCTAATTATGTTGAAGATTTTACTAATAAAGCAAGCTTGTTGGCAATTATTTTAGATCCTAGGTTTAAAATAGAATATTATAAAATGAATAAGTGGGAAGAAATAGTTAATGAAATTAAAGAACGGTAAGTATATTTTTATATTTTATTAAATATGATAAAATAAATATTAAGTATGTTACAATTTTAAAATTTTTTAGAAACTTTTCAAAAATACAAGAAGCGTAACATAGAAAATACTGCATCAAGCAATGGCAAAGATATCCAAGGGACAGTTAGTTCAAAGTTGTTTAAATGATGTCATATAGAAAAATCAGATGAATTGCAATTGCATTTTTCTCTTCCAAATATGATTAATGAAATCGATATATTAGAGTAATAGAAAATATATGAACACAATTTCCATGTTTAGCTCTTATGGCACATGATTATTTGGTAGCACTTGCAACAAGTGTTCTATTGGAACAAGTCTTTTTAGTAAGCAAAAATTTAATAACCAATAAAAGAAATTGGCTATTGGGCAAAACAGTTAAGATATGCATGTGCTTGAAATCATGGTGAAAAGGGTCTTTGGCAAGGAACATTAGTCAAAATTATGTCATTTGACAGCTGAATTATTGCTGAATTTAATTAAATTTAATAATAAAAATATTGCTGAATTCTTTTCGATTGCTACTATTTGACATATTATATTTTAGCAATAAAGTGACAATAAAAAATTCAACAATTAAAAATTTAACAATCAAAAACTCAGTAATTAAAAATTTGGCAATCAAAAATTCGGCAGTCAAAAATTTGACAATCAAAAAATTTGGCAATCAAAAATTTATTAATTAAAAGTTTAACAAAAAAATTCATCAAAAATTCAATAACTATTCAGCAAAAATTTATTAAAAGTTCATCACAAAATTATTTATTAAAAATAATATTAATTTATTAACAATTTATCAAAAATTCATCAACTATTCATTAAAAATTCGGCAACTATTTATCCAAAAATTTATAAAACTTGTGAAAAAAATC
>CAJVPT010003390.1:0-15367 GCA_910592055.1 Acaulospora colombiana
GAATACTAGACGCTTGGATTTCTGCGCGCATCTCATCGCCACCACCAGAGACCATAAATCCTTCAAACATAGCGGGCATACAGATCCAATCAAGGCCCTTGAGCGATGGGTTGAGAAAGTTTGGAACTACTCGTTTAGGACGAAACACGGAAACGAGCTGCTGCAGCTCGATAAGACCAGAATGTCTCGCCATAGGTATCGTCTACATAGAAAGATTAGCACATCGGACAGCCAAAAAGCGCATATCGTACTAGCTCAGAAGCTCTTTCCCCTGACCTCAAGTGTTCTAGTACTGCTTTACGATTCTCCTCCCATTGCCGACGTCCCATCTCGCTGAATGTGACAAACACCACGTCCGAACCAATCTGGCCAATAGCCTTACATGGACGTAGCTTTTCACAAGCGTGGAAACGTGTCGTTTTATCAGAGGTGATGATCGATTTCAGGAATCGGTCGTCGCTCTGTTTATATATTTCGGCCTTGTATCTGTCAACATGAATCTGACCATGTTAGAGCATCATGGTATTACTCCATAATAGACTCACTTTAGTGCAAAATCTTCTTGCCACGGCCTTGAGGGCATCCTCATAGCCCCATGTCCAGGCGTTGATGTAGAATATAGTTTCAGGATCATATAGTTCCATAATTTCAATCATTGCCCGTACTGCTTCCTCCTGCAGGAAAGTTTAGTACGGATAGTAGCAAGTGTGAAAAAGGTGACTTACTTTAGTCGGCATATCGTTCGTCTGTAACAGGTTGGCTGTGTCAATATGGATGGCTTCAAGAGCCTGGACGGGGCAATCGGGAATAGCTGGCCATTCTGTATTGGCGTGGGGAATATATTGCTGCAAAATGGGGTTCCTAGACAGTGATTCGATGAAGAAAGGCTCCGCTCTCACGTCTCCGGTGTGCAATACTGCACCATAGTCACCTTCGACGAGGAACCTGGGTTATGTTAGCTTTCGAAATAAGAAAGTTTCGAGCATACATCACTGATCCTGGACAGTGGTTGGCATCTAAGGCGGTGACTTGAACCGTCAAGGTTGCAGACAATTCGAAAGTTGTTGGGGTGTTCAAGGGAATGGCCCTCTACTCGTCTTAGCGAGACTTCCAAGTGTTGCAAGGACAATGAACATACGAGTAAATCTCGAGCAAAGGTATAATCTACCTTCCCGTTATTACGAACTGGTAGGATCCTCAAATGGGAACAAGGTCGACATCTCGACGACCTCAGCCCTCTGTCGTATTCCATCCGCTCAGCAGAAGGCTCCCAGCGTAACAGCATCTCTTTGGCTACCGTCGAGCAAACGACCATCCCACCAAAGGCACGTGACGCTAAACCATTGATATGATCACAGTGAGTGTGTGTGAGTAAATATAAAGCTGGAGGTGGAAGGTCTTGCACATCAGCAGGTGTGGCAAATGCGTCGACTCGAATTGGATACGGTCTAATGAACGAATGGTAAGGCGCCCCGACAGGCATGGAAGTGAAAGAAGGAATGGATTTGGTAGGACTATAAGACACGGAATCAAACAGTGCACTCTGCTTGTAGCAGGAGGCGGCTGAATGGGAGTTGAAGCGGAGTTCGAAATTCTACGAGTCGAAGGGCAGTTCAAAGCGATTTGTCGTGCACAATATAAGTACCAATACAGGGGGAAAGAGGTCATTTTACGTGAGTGGGTTAATGAACGGGTGCCGGAGCTCAGTGTATCGATGGAAGGACCAAGGTCATCGGCAATTGGGTCTTTGTTGTCATCAAGATGGAATGTCCATAGAATGTGGATATACATTGTTTAGAGGTGTGATACTGTACCTACAAATATCTGTGAAAGAGATTTCCATTTTGATGTTCCAACCCTTATCTCAGGGTCAAAACATGGCTGGAACTGCCTTTAGATGCACTTTTTGTTTTCTTTGGCGGAACTTCCCATAGCTTCCAAAATTTGACATTCTCGTCCCCAGCACCAGTGACAACGACATCTCCTTGAGGGCTAATAGCGGAGTATAAGACGCGTGAGTCATGGGCATCCTTGATTTCTCCTATCTTTGTCAAGGATGGATATGAGTGAACCATCACAGAATTTGTAGGGTAGCCGTGAGTCGTTGCGAATTCCTTGGCTAGAGGAGAGAATTGAATTGAAGTAACTTGTGCTGGAGTCGTCAGGGACGCTGTTCGAGCGCCTGTATTGGTATTCCAGAAATGGACAGTGGCATCTCCCGTTCCACCTCCTGAGGCGAGAAGTGAATCTTGCCATGGACACCAAGCTAAAGCCTATAAATTAGATTAGAGCGGGGCTTTCATGCATCTAGATTCAACAAACCTTGACGGCAGCAGTATGATTTCTTTTGGTCCATTTAGCTGTTCGTTGAGGCTCTTCTAGTCCTATTGTCCGCCCATCCCAGACATTCACGACGTTGTCGTTTCCTCCACTAGCCAGAAGAAGGCCATCAGGACGCCACTTCAGCCCACAGACCTCACCAACGTGACCAAGTAAAGTCCCTTGATGGTGGGTTGCCACTCGGACGTCGTGATGCCATATGCTTCCATCTTGACAACCACTACTTAAGATATGGTTGTTCCAGCTCAATGAAGCTACCTGAGCTTGGTGCCCGGACATAGTCCTCAGCTTCTTCTCAGAATCGGTATCCCACAGTTCGACGTCACCATTAGAGACTCCAATGGCTAGAAACGCGCCATCAGCGGACCAATCCAGCGAAGTAACCCAGTTTCCTTCCGAACATTCCGCAAGGTGAGAAGCTGCACCCGTTGATGCGCGCCAAACGTACGTGTTTTCCTCCAAAGCGACCGCTAGTTCATTCCTACTGGACCACGCGAGCAGGTTGAGATAAAAGTCATCTTTTATCCCGGGTGCATCAAGTACACGTTCCGGTTGTGTGGGAAGACGCCGAATTTTAGCTGTTGCTGAGGAAGTTGAGCTGCTGCTCGCCGATCCCGCTGGTTTATCACGCGCATACAAAGATTGAGCGTGAAGCCTTTGTGCGGCCAGCATCGGATCGGCATTCGAGACAGGGGGCGGCTGATGGAAGGTTAGGATTCGACCATCTGGCTCTAAATTTGCAGCGGAAGCGAGTCTCGCCACATGTGCAGGCGAGTTCTCCGCAGAACCTGCACGTGGAGGGCTTAGGCTGAGGACAGTCGCATTTGGATTTCGATCCATGAAATAGCGATCTCCTGGATCTTCTATAAAAGATCTTGGCCGCTGATCGAACCGGAATTTGTTAGATGGCAAATTTGATTGGGACACTAGGGTACTTACAGCATTGCTTTGAGATTTGGTACGTCTGCGAGGAGTAGCTTCATTCGTAGATTCCTTCTTTTCTTCCTTCTTGTTTGGTGGCCAGGCCGATATCTCGATGATGTCTAGTTTTGTTTCCATACCGTAGAGATTAACCGTGTTCTTGGGACCATGAGCGCTCTTGCTACGCTTAGATGGGCTACCTGAACGTGAACCCGTCCTAGATCCAGGTCGGCTCCCATTCCGACTACCAGGCCGAGAGTTGGGCCGACCACTTTGTGTGCGAGATGCGCTGCCTCCGCCGCCGCCGAAAATGGCGGTACTCTTCAGCGACTGCCCCAATGGAATCGAGGTTTCAAGAAAAGGATTGACTGATACATCCGCATCACCCATAGAGGATAGTTTAATCGAAGAATTAGAGGGATCCTCATTGTTGTTGAGTTTAAGACCGTTGAGGGCGTGTGTTAAGGATGGTGTAAGTGGCTCTCGATTATCTTTACGACCACGAGCAGGTGTCTTTGGTGTTTTGGATGCAGTTTTGCGACTTGTACTCGCCATGTTGATGCCGCCACTGGAGTGCGAGGAAAGGACAACAAGAAGCACGTGATCACCACCTGCCCGCCTCGAGCCCTCAACTACTGCTCGTTTCATGATTTCTTTCCTATCGAGACTGTAAATTAGAGGGGTTTGAACATTACATTATTATATCTTTGCGTATTATGCTACAGAAATAACTAGACTAGCAAAACCAAACATTCGGCCGAAATGGCTAATTTCTGATTCGTTACTTGGCTCTCGACCATGAAGAGAACAACCTGCCAGGCAGCTCAAAAATACCTAAAAGCTCGTTCTGCACTGGTTGGGCACAATGCTCGTCTTCTAGCTACCCATACAACAATGCCGCAGAAGGACTGTAGCACCATTACTCCTCCCTACGAAAAATTGCTGGCGAAGTTGGAGACTGTGAGGGCGATCCTGAACAGACCATTAACATTAGCAGAGAAAATCCTATATAGCCACCTGGATGATCCCTCTAGCAGTCTAGGCAACGGGGGGAAGATCAGGGGGGAAGCATATTTACAATTGAGACCACAGCGTGTCGCTATGCAAGGTTAGCAGAACTTGATCGACTTCAAGCACATCTGATTTACCTTCTAATAGATGCATCTGCACAGTACGTCAGCTAGTCTATCATTGTACCAGGAAATCCCCTTACCAATTTTCATTACTTTGACCAGAATGGCATTGTGAGTAAATTTTTGTCCGATCAAATATACATCTGATCGCATAAAGGCTGCAATTCATGACGTGTGGCCTTGAATCCTCTGCCGTACCGACGAGTATTCATTGTGACCATTTAATCCAAGCAATCACAGGCGCTGAAGAGGATCTTAAGGTATGAATTGAAAATATTTCTATCCCTCTATGTACCGCTTTAACATTCTTCAGCGGTCTTTAGTCACAAATGCAGAGGTTTTCGAGTTTTTGGAATCAGCGGCCAAGAAATATGGTAAATGGGGTGTATTTTTATGATTTTCATGACGTAATATCTTTCTTAGGTATCGAGTTCTGGGGTCCAGGAAGTGGGATAATACACCAAATTGTCCTCGAAAACTATGCCGCCCCTGGAATGCTTATGCTAGGCACAGATAGCCATACCCCTAATGCTGGTGGCCTTGGACTTCTTGCTATTGGTGTAGGAGGCGCTGATGCCGTCGATGCGATGACTGGAACTCCTTGGGAACTTAAGGCACCTATGATCACTGGCGTACACTTGAAAGGCAAATTCCCAGACCACGGGTGGACCAGCCCCAAAGATCTCATACTGCATCTTGCCGGCAAGCTTACCGTGAAGGTAAGCTACTAGTATCCCTGTCGGCTTTTTGGAATATTCACCTGCAGCATAGGGCGGTACAGGGAGAATCCTGGAATACTTTGGGGAAGGAGTATTCAACCAGTCTTGTACTGGCCTTGCCACGATTGCTAACATGGGTGCTGAAGTTGGTGCAACCACTTCCACCTTCCCGTACACCCCATCCATGCAATCATACCTACGAGCTACGGGTAGATCACCTGTTGCTGATGCAGCAGATTTAGCGGCGCTGAAAGGATACCTAAAGGCAGACGAAAATGCGGAATACGATGAGATTATCGAAGTAGTGAGTGTTGATCATCATTGCTATCGTCTCAAATGCTCAGCCGTTATAGAACTTGGGCGACCTTGAACCATCTTTGAATGGACCATTCACCCCGGATCTCGCCACACCGCTTTCAAAGTTTCCTATGCTTATACAAGAGAAAGGATGGAAAGATGAAGTTTCTGCAGCCCTCATCGGCTCATGCACTAATAGTAGCTATGAGGATATGGTCAGTGCAAACCATCACCTGCGACATATTCTCGATCTTAATGTGAAGCAGACTCGTGCCGCCGAATTAGCGAATCAAGCCAGGGAAGCTGGCTTAAAGACACAGGTACCGTTCTTGTGCACTCCAGGATCAGAGCAGATACGAGCTACAATGGAGAGAGATGGTATCACTGCATCTCTTGAGAGTGTTGGTGCTACCGTCCTTGCCAATGCCTGTGGCCCTTGCATCGGTCAGGTACTTGAACTTTTTCCCTACCTAATACAGGAATTTGACCATTTTATGTAGTGGAAAAGACCTGAATCTAAGGAGGAGAATTGTATGCCCCATCAGATTTATTTTCTTCAGTATCTCTAACCCATTTCCTAGCTATTTTGACTTCTTTCAATCGGTATTACAGAGAACATATATCCAAATAATTGACTCATAAACTTCATAGTAACTTCAAATCAAGAAATGATGGCAACCAGAAGACCATGAACTTCCTAGCCTCCCCATCTGTTGTGACTGCCATGGCGTTCAGTGGAAAGCTATCTTTCAATCCGGTGACAGATACCATTGCTACGCCGAGCGGAAAGGAATTCAGGTTCAAAGCGCCCGTAGGCAAAACTCTCCCCGCAAATGGATTCGAAGCAGGTTTGTGATATTCCATTGTGCTGGGTAGTCTGCTGAATCGGTTTAGGCAACCCGGATTTTTACCCCAAGCCAAATCCAAAACCACAGCCTGAGGTCTCTATTGTCATTTCTCCCACCTCATCAAGGTTGGAGGTCCTGGAGCCATTTGCCTCGCATTTTGCCAATGGTGTCCCAGCCGAGCTACCAGCAATGACATGCCTTATGCGGGTGAGGGGAAAGTGTACAACCGATCATATATCTGCTGCGGTGCGTTATCCATTATATCTCGCACCCATCTCCTTACTCACATCATGGAATAGGGCCCGTGGTTGAAGTATAAAGGTTACTAATAGTTCCTAATCGCTGTACCTGCTCACTAACATATCCACAGGACACCTTAGTAATATCAGCGAGAATCTCTTGATAACAGTGAGATCATACTATGTAACGGTTGAATTGGGTTAATCAGTTTTCAGGGAGTGAACGACGAAAATGGAGAAGTTAATGTTGCTTTGGACCACGATGCCAGATCAGGATCAGAACAATCAACGGGGACTATACCCGAGGTCGCCAAGCGGTTCAAGAGCCGCGGACAACCATGGGCCCTCGTCGTTGACGAGAACTATGGAGAAGGTTCTGCGCGGGAACATGCAGCATTACAACCTCGTTTCTACGGTAAATAGTTCACATATCACAAAGGCACGAATTTTAGCTCAGCAATCCCAATTTAGGTTGTGGTTTAATTGTTGCCCGTTCATTTGCTCGAATTCACGAGACAAATTTAAAGGTATGTGATGCCATCACACAACGATACTTCAAACTAAAACCACAGCAGAAGCAAGGGGTCTTGCCTCTTTGGTTTGCCGACAAAAGCGACTACAGTCGCATATCATCCGGAGACAAGATAGAAACGATTGGTCTCGCGGAATTACTTGCCGGTAAGGGTAAGGATGTCCAACTTCGCGTCAGTAAACGGGATGGGGAATCGTTTATCATCAAGACCAAAAATACTATGTCAACGGACCAGCTAAAATGGTTACAAGCAGGCTCTGCCTTGAATCACATCCGTTCATTGCGCATGTCGAGTTGATTAGGATACAGTTTATTTGATTATAATGTATCTAGTTGCTTTGTCGATACATAAATGATGGATAAATGGGGAAGATGGATCTGACTTCAAGAAGTGGCATCCTTGCGAGCCAATGTAGAGCCAAGTATACGCAAGTCGTCCACTCGCTGCCCAATTAAGGAACTATGATGCCCTTGCAAGTGCTTAAGAGCAACAGAGGCCAAATCTAATGCAGATGAAGGCATTCCCGCTAACTTGGCGACTTTAAGGCCATGGCTATCTCGGTTGACACCCGGTTTCAATTTGTGAGAATACGCAAAAGCCCCGTTCTATCAGATGTCAGCATATTTGCATTTAAGTATGATAAGCCGCTAACCTCGAGCTCATCGACATCTGTGCAGAAGAAGGCAACATTCTGAAATAAGTCACCCCCTTTGTGAGTCTTTTCGTCATAGTTGAGCATGTCTGCAATTTCATGAAAGTGAGTAGCAAATAGGGCACGACAGAGATTATGGGTATAGAGGTGATGAATGGTAGCGAATGCAATGGCCAGGGCAGTATTCATCGATGTTCCTCTCCCAACTTCGTCCATAATCACCTGAAAGGAAATCAGCAGAGGCTTATTTACAGAAAATTTCAACTAACGAGACTTTTGGAAGTGGCTCGATTGAGAATTTCGGCGGTTTCCAGCATTTCCACCATAAAAGTGCTTCGATCTCTGAAGAGGTCGTCTTTAGCACCGACACGAGAGAAAAGTTTGTCTACAATTCCGATGCGAGCCGAATCTGCAGGAACGAATGAACCCGTTTGTGCCAAAATTGCAATAAGGGCTGTTTGACGGAGCAGTGTAGATTTTCCTTTTGACCATCAGATGAGCTTCATCAGACAAAAAGGATACTGTATACCTGCCATATTTGGCCCTGTTATGACATGAATTTGGGCCGAAGGATTCAGGTCAACGCTGTTAGGCACAAAGAGCCTACCAGCCCCTAAGAGACCCAGCTCCACAGTCGAATGTCGACCATTAAGTACAGAATAGTCGTTTCTTGGGCTGTGTTAGAATCCAAATGAGTGCCTAATTGGAATCATACCCTTCCGTGACGGTCGGACGGACAAGGTTCATTTCAACGGCCGTTTCCGCAAATGCGAGAGTCACGTCCAATTCGTCGATGATCCTGGCATTTCTGCGCAAAGTGGTAGATTGAGCAGTAACCTGTTCTAGGCTTAGCTTCCAATGAACCCATCCTACGGGTGGACAAGGCTTACAGCCTCTCGCAATTCGAGGAATGCTGTACGTTCCATCAACAAGATATTATCGGAAATTTCGGCCAAAGATGTCCCGAGTTTGAACCATCCCTACAAGTAGATAAGATGGACGCGTATTGACCAATAATATGCATCACCCACATCATTGAAAAATGTCTTCGTACTACCACTCTCCGATAATAATATGAAATTAGGATCCGTACTGATCTTGGAGGCGTCTCGTTTCTTTACGTGAACGTGGTAACCAAGATGTGGTGACGCTTTCAGTGATAGGCTATTAGCAACTAGCAAAGTCGAGTTAGTGCTTGACATCGAAAAGAGATATGGATTCACAGAATTTTGCTTGGTATGTCATCTCTAGTTCATCCTTCTCTTTCTTCAATACTTCTAGACGATCATGAAGCTCGCGTAGGGCTGGTGAATAGCTTTCGGTTGTAAGTCGAGGTCGTACCTATAAAGAAAAGGCGCACCTAGGTTTTATGGTCCATTTAAATACACCCGTCAATGGAGATTTAGGAGTGGCAGTGACGACCATCGGGTCCAACATTTCATCTTCAGCGTCTAGGGCCTCCTCCATCTCTTCGGTTACATCGACGGCTGTCAAAATCATCTCCTTCAATTCTTGAAGAGAATTCATGTTGGACAGTAATGTATCTAGGCGTTGCCAACCAACAAGTGGGCCTCTTTCTTGAGCCTCCATCTTCCTTTCTAATACAAATCGCTCTCGTAATGCTTCCCAGGAAGAGATTGCAGTTGCTATATCACGAAGATGACTAGCCGCTCCTTTACCCGCCAGAAATTTCTGAACAATCCTTGCCGTATCTTCGATCTTGCGTAGTAAGCTGATCAGGTCGCTCCGTAGGTGGGGCCGAGCTACGAAAAATGCCACTATATCTTGTCGAGCAGTAATTTCTGCAACTGATGTACTAGGGGAGCATATCCAACGGCTCAGCAATCGGGAGCCACTAGTAGTTATTGTCCGATTGATAGAGCTTAGGAGAGTCCCTGTTGTTCCACCTTCGCGTATGCCCGTCTTGATTTCCAAAGACTTGATTGTATGAGCATCAATTTGCATACGTTCTTCCGTAGCCAGCTGTAAAGGTTTGAGCATTGCTGGCATATATTCCAGTAAAATTTCGGCCAGAAATTTGGTTAACTGGGATATTGCCAGGGTTTCTTCTGGAGAGTATTCGCATGGTGTCATCAAGGAGATCCCATCGTCCGTATTTGATTTTTCTGGTAGGTCGATGGTCAATTGAGGCTCTTCTTTGGGTTGCGTAGCGAAAGACACATAAATCGACGGCTCTTCTCCTACTTCCCTCCTTACGGGATGGTCCTTGTTTTCGCGAAGATCCTCACTGAGGACGATTTCTTTCGGAGCCATGCGGACTATATCGTCATGAAGACTCCCAAGTATCGATTGTTGACTAAAGAATTCCCCGGTAGATACGTCCATCCAGGCTAAACCGATAGGGGTGTCTTTGCTCGTAGCACTGGGCGGACAGGTCACGGATAACACGTAGTTATTTTCATATGGGTTTAGAAACGCCTCGTCGATCAGAGTTCCTGGTGTGAGGACTCGCGTTACTCGTCGCTCGAATCCACCGTGTGGCTGTTTAAACTCCTCACACAGCGCTACACAACGCTGGTGGCCACGAATAAGTACTTTGAGGTGCTTTTCAAGCTGGCTTATGGGAAACCCGCACATATCAACTCGCTTGCCTCCCCATTGCTTTGAGGTGAGCTGGCGGATCGTTAGAGTAATAGCAGACACTCGATAAAATAAGATACCTTAATATTGAGTAGCTTTGAAATCTCGCTTGCTTGATGAAAATAAGACTAAGAATGTTAGTTGGCTTGAATGCTTTGAAAGATAAAACATCTACCTCATAGAATTGCCCTACGCGCGTAAACAGTAAACAATGAGGAAAACGTTGTAAATTTTGATAAATTTCCATCGCAAGATCGGTTTTAGGACCTGAAATTTCATCGACTTCTGTTGCTAAATCGGACTTAACTTCAGTGTTTGTACAAAGTTGGGAAAAGTAAGCGTATACAGACCGTCAGCTACCACTTCCATATCCTTGTGTTTTCCTTCTTTTTTATTTTTACTCTTTTTGGGCGCTATGATGGCGTTTTCAGACTTTCATATTCTGATACAATTGTATTGCAACTCACGTATGGCTAGTGTTTCTTCAAGTTCATCCTTGGCTACTATAACGCGTCAAACACGCCACATGTGATATAGAAAAGAGCAATCACCCAGTTTCTTACGGCCTCGAAGACCTCCTTGCCATTCAGGCAGTGGTGCAGCCGTCTCTCCCGAAGGTAAAACTGCAGTGTCAGGAAGATCACTTTTATTCTTTTTCACTCGCGTTTTAGAGGTCTTCTTCGTGTCTGACATGTATCTGGACAGTTCAATATAGCCATGACGGACAAGTCGTGATGATGTTTGAGCATTACGGATAGTTCGAACGGCTAGCATGCAAGGCAGGGCATTTAGCTTGAGGTGGCAGGTGAACCGCTGCGACAGCGAAGACTCAGACCGCGTTTCGACTTTCCTCCAAAAGACAATCCTCAAAAATCATGGCCTCGCGCAGAAAGAACGTAAAAAAGGGAGTGCAATTCACCATCATGGTTGTTGGTAAGTGCCCCGCTCTACTTATCTGTGACCTCCGTCCGTTGCTGATGCGAAAATGTGTAAAGGTGCATCCGGCACTGGACGTACTACATTCGTAAATACCCTTTGCGAGTCGGAAATCATTGCGCATAAAGTTTGCGACAATCCTGAGACCGCTCATATTGAAGAAGGTATCAGAATCAAGCCCGTCGTCGTTGGTGAGTTCCGATTCGAAATTGTTTAACGGAGATCACAGAGACTCAACCGACTGTTCATTTTGTAGAACTCGAAGAGGACGGAGTTCGCATTTCATTGACTATTGTCGACACACCAGGATTTGGTGATAACATTGACAACGAGTTCACGTGAGTACCGCGCGGATGAGGTGACGGACCTGATTTACATGATACCATTGCTCATGTTTCACTTCAGATTCGGAGAGATTGCTGGATATATCGAGCGCCAATACGATGATATCCTCGCTGAAGAGTCTCGCATCAAGCGTAACCCACGCTTCCGTGACAATCGAGTTCACGCTCTCCTCTACTTCATCACCCCTACCGGCCATGCGTGAGTAGTCTCAAATCATTGAGGGGAACGATAGCTGACACGAAATGTAGCCTCCGTGAAATCGACATTGAGTTGATGCGCCGTCTTTCTCCCCGTGTCAATGTCATCCCCGTCATTGGCAAAGCAGATACCTTGACCCCTAGTGAGCTCAAGACTTTCAAGAAGCGCGTATGTCTGGCCTCTCTGGAAATTTGATGCGAATCTGACCCCCTTATCTAGATCATGGAAGACATTGAACACTACGATATCCCCATCTACAACTTCCCCTACGATGTTGAGGAAGATGATGAGGAGACGATCATGGATAACAGCGAATTGAGGGTAAGAATATAATTGGCGGTCCCTGGATGTAGCTGACATGGAATAGGCATTGCTCCCATTCGCCATCATTGGTTCTGAGGAGGAAGTCGAGGTTGATGGCGAGCTCATCCGTGCTCGTGTCTACCCATGGGGCTTGGCAGAGGTCGACAACCCCAAGCACTCTGACTTCAGCAGACTCCGCTCTGCACTCTTGAAGTATGTACCTTTTTAGTTACTGCCTGCAAATGCTCATTTTGTTGTCTAGCTCGCACCTCACCGATCTCAAGTCGCTGACCCACGACGTCTTGTACGAAACTTATCGTACCGAGAAGTTGTCCAGGACCGTGCACGCTGAACAGTGAGTTATATTTAGGCTAGGTTGTATGCAGATCCTAATTCCGATCTTAGCGACTCCTCCATCTTGCCCGAGGATCTCGCTACCCAGAGTGTCCGCCTTAAGGAAGAGCAACTCCGTCGTGAGGAAGAGAAGGTACGCAATACGCGTCAACATTACTAAAAAATAGTTTGAACTAATTCCGTCCACAGTTGCGCGAAATTGAACTCAAGGTTCAACGAGAGATCAACGAGAAGAGGCAAGAGCTTCTGGCGAAGGAGGAATCTCTCAGGTATGCATTCTCTCGCAAAAGAGGACGAACAAGAGCTGACATGTACTTTGTAGGAACCTCGAGAGCCGCCTTGCCGCCCAAGGCTCTACCGCTGAATTCTAATTCGTTACTAGTACTATGGGTTGAGTAATGATCCTGATTGGGATTGACGACGTGAGGAGATAAGCGTCGTCTGATACCTAAAAACCACTCTTTTTGATAGTCCCGCTCCCTCGTTGCCTTCTGCACCCATCATTCCTTTCCGGTAGCACCGTTTCCTGTTTCCTGTTTTTCTCTCCGCTTATATGATCTTTACAATTGATTGGTTCCTAATATATTTGGCATTGAAAACCTTAGTCGCTAAAAATGGGATGAACAACGCGCCTTGGCAACGCTGGGTTCCGCTATCACGACAGGGCACCTCGGCATCATCGTAGTCATAAAAACCAAACAACGACGCGCTGGCCATCACTCTTACCTTTCACCACCTACTCTTTCTTTCCTTTCCATCCTTTTTTCTTTCTTCAAGTCACACTCGCCAAGCCGAGGCTGCTTGTTATTCTCTCTTTCTTATTTTCAAGAACGACGTGAGTAGATCAGATATGTCGTTGTCATTGGTCGGTGCTAACCTCCGTCGACTCGACCAGGCTTGGCCGCCCACTTTTATTCGCAAGCAAACACTCGTTTCGATAGAAAGCCATAAAATCAGAAAAAAATAAACCATGAAGACCTCTCTGCTCACGTTGGTTCTGCTCGCCGCTAGCGTTGTGGCCCAGAATGGCAACCGGTTTGGTGGCAACCGTTTTGGTGGAAATAATCAGAATAACCAGAATAACCAAAACAACCAAAACCAGAATAACCAGAACAATCAGAACCAGAACAATCAGAACAACCAGAACAACCAGAACCAAAACAACCAGAACCAGAACCAGAACAACAACAACAACAACAACAACAACAACCAGAACAATAATAACCAGAATCCTCAAGAGTCTCTGAGTACGTCCATCACCCTCTCGTAATGTTTGGAGCTCTGATCATTCCCTAGCTCTTGACCCCTCGGTTATTTGCACGGCGTGCACGGACAATGGCCAGAACCCTCCGGTTGACGGTCAATCCGCCTCCCTCACGTCGTCCAACAACTTGTATGTATTGTCTTATGGATGGACGAGCGTAGTCTGATCTCATTCACTAGCCTCAACTTCTGTGCCGGAAAGACCCTCACGAACGGCCAGCAAATCACTGGCGGAAGTTGTAACGGAGTTGTTATGGGAGAGATCATTCCGCAAAACAATATGCCAGCCGCAAAGATTACGTTCCCCACCAACGGCGGTACATTCCCCGCGGACCAATCCTTCCAGTTCAAGATGTCCATCCAGAACATGATTACTGGTAATTTCGTCAATGCCCAGACCAACTATTACGGTGCCCCACAATTCCTGCAAGGCAATACCGTTGTTGGACATTCCCACGTTACGGTTCAGCTGTTGCCTGATATCAAGTCCACCGAGCCACTAGACCCTACCACCTTTGCGTTCTTCAAGGGCATCAATACCCGTGACCAAGGTGGTGTTCTTACCGTCGATGTTACGAACGGACTTCCCGCTGGCGCATATCGTTTCTGCACCGTACGTTCACGTATCAAGTACAAGTTTCTTCGCTAACCTCTTACTCTCTTAGATGAATACGTCCGCCAACCATACTCCTCTTATGGTAGCTGTCGCGCAGCATGGTAGTCTTGATGACTGCATCTACGCCACTGCTGTCGCCGGTGGTGGAAATAACAACGGCAACAATGGGAACAACAACAACAACGGTAATAACAACAACGGGAACAACCAGAACGGCAATAACAATAACGGGAACAACCAGAACGGCAATAACAACAACAACGGAAACAACAATAACGGCAACAATAACAACGGCAATAATGGAGCTAATAACGGCAACAACGCTCAAGCTAGCACCTCTGCCGCTGTATCGACCACTAGTGCCGCCGCTGCCGCTACTTCCTCTGCCGCTGCCAATAATGGTAACAACCAAGGTGGTAACCGTGGTGGACGAAGGAACCGTGGTGGTAACAGGAACCGCAATGGACGATCGCGTGCCGGCCGAAGCAGGCAAAGGAAATAGACGTCTTGTTCTCGTTCTCTCATGGTTTGTTGACGCATATATCCCATTGTTTAATATCAAGAGGCGAGGACCTTCATCTTCTGATTACTCACCAGTAGCGCTACGCGCTATTTATCTTTCTTGTCATTCAGTTTTGCTTGCTCTTCGTCGTTCATTCTACAATTTACCCTCCTTTTTTACATCCTTCACTTGACCCATACTCCCTTCGATTTGCGGCTGAACGGCAGCTTGTATGTACATTAGTTGCTCCTTGCTAGACATCCCTTTCCTAGCATAACATTGCCGCAAATATTCGATTAAAAGAAATAAGACGAAATAACAAAACTGTTAACAACCGTCGAGGGCGTAACAGTCTAAATCAACGTCGGAGTTGCGGTGTGCCAAACCTCGACGTGACACGGCCAAAGCTTAGCATTGCCCTTCAGCGGACACAGCAAAATTCTCAACAAAACTTGAGCTTGACCATGAGCGCGCTGGAGGTGCCAGTGTCAGCAACAAGAAACAGATTCAAGTCATCAAACTCCCCATCCACACCGACTACAAGTACTATCAGAGAAGACCAAGCCC